>VDFB02062284.1:39259-222691 GCA_007258455.2 Sequoia sempervirens | reverse complement strand
CTTTCTCTTATTATAAGGCTGGTTGGCATAATATTTCAGTTTCTCCATATCCATTTCAAGTAAATGATCTAAATTTCTATGAGAAATTTGTTTCCTCACCTTCTCAACTAGTTTTATATGCTCATTCATATTAGTAGGAGGAAGTGATCCCGACCCCTCTCCAACATGCATTGTTTGAACTTGTACCTCCTCCCTATCTTCAAGGACCGTGCATTCTTGAGCGGATTCATTTGATCTAATGTCTAGATTTGGCTCGACTTGATCATGAAAACTTCCTGCTTGTTGAGCCTTTCCTACATGTCACAAAATATTTTGTAAACAAAAGTGAGAGATGATGTTATATAAGTGAAATTTATGTATGCAAGAAAAAAAACTAATAAAACATGATGCTATAAGTGAGAGAAGTTTGTGCTAGTTTTATATTCTCATCCATACCAGTAGAAGGAAGTGATCTTGACCCCTCTCCAACAAGCATTGTTTGAATTTGGGTTTCCTCCCTAACTCCAAGGTCCATGTGTTCTTCAACGGATTTATTTGATCCAATATCTATATTTGGCTCGACTCCAGCTTGAGGAATCCCTCGAACATAAAACATAAAAATAATTTGAGAACATTGAAGTGATGAAAATAAAAGACCAAAGACACAAAACACAAATATTGAAACAAAAAGAATTGGCTTAAGGAATTGGAGTGAAGGATCATATAAACATTGCAACTTGCATGACCAAGATGACTTGAGGACATTTAAAAGTATTTATAGTCATTCAAGTGCAATGACATGGTTAGAAACCTTCAAAACAAATGTGTGTTAAGACATAATTTAAAGAATAATCTATCATATATAACTATTATTCCTTGGCACCATATAGCTTGAGTTTTGATGTATACATGTGTTAGTCTCTAGAAAACTTGACATTGCATTGGCTTTAAGTATAATTTGAGTTCTAATTTTCAAATAATTCTAGAGCTTAGAATTGGGCATTTATTAAAATATTTAAAAAATATTTTTAAGGAACTATTGATCATTAGATTAAATTCAATGGGAGTTTAGAAATATTAAGCTAATTAGATGTTGCAATGTAGATTGGATAGGGGATATTGATCACCAAATATCAACATTAGAATGCTACTTCATTGTACATGAAGGTGTAGTTTCATGAATAATTAAGAAAAAATAATGGTTTCTTTCAAAGTGCAAAGTTAGAATATATAGGAATTTGCAAAGCCATAAATTAATTAATGTGCTTGAAAAATTATAAGCATGTATTGAAGTACACTATCATTTCTTCATGAACAAAGTAAAGAGAAAATTGTGTAGATGCAATACTCAACAATGATAATGTGATGACAAAAACATTAAACAAAGGTATTGGTAAAAGATAAGTGTAAGGTTTGTAGGGAAGGATTTAATGTACAATATTTTAGTTTAAGAGTACATTTTAAGTTGGGGTATTGTAAGTTGAAAAATGGTCATACATTAAACATTTCTAATTTTAATAAGAAAGCCAATGCAAAATGTATGCACATACAAATTTATGTTTAGGTGTACTAACCAAATTATTGGGTGGAGTAATGCACAAATTATGGATTCCATCCCATCAAATGAATACTCATGTTTTTTAAAGTAAAATTCCTAAACACACACTTGAGAGTGAGAGAGAGAAGAAACAAGCATGTACCTTGTTTCTTTCTATGATAATTTTCCAAGTTTTGTTCACGCCTCTTATGTTCTTCTTCTTTTGACAATTTTCGTTGAGACACATTTTTTCTTTTTCTTTGTTGTCCCATTTTCTTCTTCAACTTGTAGATGACTCAAAACAAGTCCTCTACCAAATTAGTTAAATTATCCTCCAATTTTTCCTTGATTGATAAAAATGAAAAGTTGTTGAGCTCCAATATTTTCCTCCTTGATAAATGTGCAAAAACTTTTTCTCCAAAATCTGCGCTCCAAGTGATATAAATGACAATTAATCTTGCAATTTGATATCCAGAATAATGAAAAATAAGCTTTTATTTATATGCATATCCAGGATAGGAAAAAATTATTCTAGTGTACATGGAATAACTTGATCCTAGTTTTAATGAATCTTGGTAGTAAACAAACAAGTTATTTCATTATTGGAGTTTGTTGTTATTTAATTCATAGGTATGCACAACATATCTAGTAATTTTAGAATTTTGTTGGAATGTCAAAAATGTATATTAGAGGTATAATTTGAATTGAATTTTCTTAATTATATTTGAATTGAATTTCAAGTTACTTGTCAAAAAATGTATAATGAGGTATAATTTGAATTAAATTTTCATATTTGAATTGAAGTTACTTGTCAAAAATGCATAATAGAGGTATAATTTGAATTGAATTTTCTTAATTATATTTGAATTAGGAATTTCAAGTTACTTGTCCAAAATATTATATCTTGTTCTCAACTCAATGGTTCATGTTGCTTAAGTCATTTAAAAAATATTTTATTGTGATCAACATGAATGAACTTAATTATAAAGTGGCATTGATTTCCCTAAAATTATAATAGAGATCAAATGTATATTGAATATAAGGAAATGTAAGTTGTAAGAGATCATAAAATAAGAAAACATGTATGTATATTGAATATTTAAAGCAAATGCATACATATATTATGTGTAAACATGTTTAAACCATAAGCAAACACATGTACATACATGTAAAGGGATTCAATACATATAAACATAACACATATTATAAGCAAAGAGACAAATGTATGTATATATCATATAAGAAAATATATGTACATATCATATAAGAAAAATGTAAATTAAAGATCATCAAATGTCAAATACTAAATATCAACAAATAAGCAAATGTATGTATATCATATAAGCAAATGTAAGTTAGAGATCATCAAATTTCAAATACTAAAGATCGTCATGTATAAGCAAATGCATGTGGTAAAGATCAAAAATATAGTGTGCATGGCCTAATATGAATGTCTACTCCTAGTCGAATGGCCATCTGAATGAGAACAGTCCTACTCTGATGGATGTGTTGAGCCCTGCAAATAAAATTGTGTACAAGATGTGTTAAATACATATAATTTATATTAAATAAATTTTATGAAAGTTATTTTTAAATGAACTTATATTTTTAAATATTAATCTAGATCTATGCATACATAAATATTGCCTGTACATATACACATGTGATTATATAAAAATGAAAAACTCACATGTCCACTGGCAGCAGATTCATCCACAGAGTCACATCGATCATGCACACGATCTGTACCAAGGCTAGGAGTGGTATGAGGTATGTCCACCTGTAACAATATATATACATATATATCAACTTACATGAATATCTAGTTAAAAAAAATTAAAAATAATGAAAAAAGAATTGAAACATGTGCATGCACACATCTGTGAATATCATCTGATATTGGATGACCTAAGTCCTCTAAAACAGTCGCCTCCACCATATCCACCAAATGGTCAAGCGACAAATCAACATCTGCATCCATCCGATCTATCCCATGTCGTGCCAGAAATGATGAATGTAGAGGACTATGAAGGTGAGATGGCATCGGTGATGATGAACCAGCACCAATCAACATATCACTAAAACCCATAGTCTGTGCAGCTGTCAAATGAACTATAGGTGGATCCTAATTCGCACTAGTGCTCGGCTGAGAGTGATGGGATCCTGGAACTGAATGACTTTTGCATATCAAATGATCTCTAACATACTCTATACCGATCCCATTGTCTGATGCAATTTTGGCATATGCCTCCAACAGGTCCTTAGCCAAACAATGCAGAGTCATGCATGACATATCTCCTGTAAGTGCATCAAGATGTGTAGGAGTAGGGATGTTGGCCACTGTAAAAGGATCCATGGTGGTCCACTATGTTGAAAATGGTATGGATCAAGAATGTCTGGACATAAAATACTAACCTACATGATCATCAGATATCCTAGTGGTGGCAGCCGCAATGTCACCTACAGTGTCAATTGCTTCCTTTTGGGAAGGAATGACAACCTCATCTACTATGGGGGCTAGAGCTGGGGTGAGATCAAGAGACCTCTCACCAACCAATACCCTGAACACTGGGGGTGGTCTATCTGCTCGATGATAGGTGGGCCTATCAGCAATCCTGCCACGCCCCTGACCAGCATATGGTGGAATGTCTAGGTAGTTAACTTTGAGGCCCAAATGGACCTCAGCATACAACTGCTAAACAAAATACAATGGAATCTGGTCATTGTTTGTGTATAGACCATGTGCTATGAGAAATCATGGGTAGATCAATGAGGCCATAGCATGATCAACACATCTAGTGACCTGGTATCCCCTAACCTTACGCACATTTTGATAAAATGGAAAACAAGTGGCTTTTATCATTTCTTTGGTGACACTATCCTGTATTTTTAAGGGGAACGTCACCATGTACTTCTTCTCGCATGCGGGAAAGAATAGCAATCACTCTATCTGGGGAATATGCACTAGTCCTCTCAAGTTCATCTTTTAGTTTTTCTAGACTATGCAATATTAACATGCATGGTTCACTATATATCCAGGGTTTGCACCCCTGCTAATGAATCTCTCAATTTTTTAATCTCATTACTAGTATTTGCAAACAGCAATAGGTGGAACATGATCTGCATTTTCCATGTTATATATATATATATATACCTAAAAGAGCAATGAGACTTTGTGTAAATATCTAGATAAAGGGAATACAAATCTAAAATAGTTGTAATAATTCATCTACTCATCAATAATATTTTCATACCATTAAAAATTTAAAAAGAATTGGAAGACAACTATAATCTATAACATAGCATCCTTAAATGGTTCAAATTTTAAATGGAACGATGAAAGAAAGAATAAGAATACAAAGATTAGTATAAAATTATTTGAAAATAATTTGGGATAAAAATATTTAATCTAATAGTTGTTAACATAAATTAACTTCAAAATAGGATTATGTAAGTGAAAAAAAAGTTTTATTGCCTTCATTGAACCTAGATTTATCTAGTTAAGATATGTCTAAAATTGAATTCACACTAAAATATCAATATTCCATAAGAATCTCATAAAGAGGATGAATTTAATGGAAGATAATATAAAATCCTCCATATTAGGATGAATTTTATCATTACAATATGATTGAATCATCTCAATTATATAGCCAAGAACATCAAAAAATTATAGATTGGAAAGCAAAATAATCCACATTTATCATATTTTTATATGTATAAAGTTTAGATACCATCAAACTATTTAAACTTATAGATTGCATAAAGCTATAAATTGAATCGTTAAAACTAATTTATTAAGAATCAAATCTAATAAAGTTTGACTTCATATTGCATACTTGTTATAAATATCTCACTAATCCAACCATACATTTTATATATGTTAAAAAATATATAATTGTTATGCCCATAATTTTTCACTATATCTTGACGTGGATCTCCTTCAACTAGATCAATTAAAAATTATTTGTAATGTTGGAGGAAAATGGATTTAATATCATTAGATTTGTCATGGAACTACCTCTCTTGATCAACGATAGATATTATCCACTCTCGAGAATGTAAATATGTTTGAGATAACTAAAAAATAATTTGTATCCCTTATATCCTTTCATCCAATGTAGCCTATCTCTTAATTGAGATCCTCTACCACAATTAAGTTCAAATCTTCTAAGTTTTATTTCAACTAAAGAAACCACTCATTGTAGAAAAGTTATTAGTAAGTGCTAAAGCCAAAACAAGTTTTTTTTTTCTATTTGGATCCATATTTTTTTTCCATTCTAGATCTCTTTCTAGCCATATTCTTATTGTAAGATCATAGTAAGGTAGTGCAATAGATTTAATCGCATCATTCACAATTGTATCCACTTACCATTTTGATGAGGTCTAGGAACATCAACCAAAGAGGATATTAGGGAAGCAAGGTGATCAATTTGATTGAGGTGGGAAGTGTTGAGCTTGAAGGATAGATTATTAGGTATGAGGAATAAGAAGTTTGAAAAGTTTAAAGAATTGGGAGGTGATATGTGAGATAGGTTTAATAGAATCTACTTAAATAAGGGTGTTTTGTGGAGAGGGGACAATGGAAAGAGAAATAACTAAGAATATTTTTGTTCTAAAATGGTATCTAGGGACTCTTGGTATTTCTAGTTAGGATGTAGGAATTCAATTATTTTTTAGAGAGTTTATGAGAACTAAAACAACTTGTATCTTGGTTTTTTCCACCATATCATATTCACCTCCTTGTAGCCATTTAGTCATAGGGAGGGCATAAAAATCCATTCCCACAATTTAACTTGAGATGAGGAGTCATTAGGAATACAATAAAGAAAAAATGAATAGGTATTCCTTGGATTAGTAACTGTAAGCACTAAGCACAATTGTTGTTGGGATCCACTCCTCAATAGATGATAAACTTAGCCAAGTATTGGGAAAGATGGGTCAACCTTGCATCCTAATATTTTTATTTATTATTTTGTCCCCATATTAGGAAATGAGGCATCTCACTTTGTGTTGGTAGTTATTTGTCATTTGTTGAATGCTTCGAGGGAGGTTTCTAAGATGTTCTAAATGCATATAATATTATTATAGCTTTATAAGATGAAACCCTCTTATGACATATTCTTATGACATTTAAGAGCATGACTATAGAATATTTACAGTTTAAAGTATTGACCAACATTATGAAAATCCATAAGAAATCTTTTAAGAAATAGCAACTGTGTCAAGGAAAAAGATGTGGACATTTACAAGAACTTTTTTTTTTAAGCAAAAGTGGGAGACCACTTATAATTTTATTTATATATAATATTTTACATATAGTTGGTTCAAGCGGACATACTGGCGGGAAAGAACCAGCAAGAAAACCCCCAGTTGTAGTCTGAGTAACAAATTTTACAAAATATCAAAAAGACCAGTGAGGTCTTAGTACAAATGACCAATTATCTAATTACAATGTTACAAAAGCACATTGTTTGAATACATCAGTACATATGCACATTCTCTTATGCACCCAAAATACCCAAAAGAAGACATCATACTAGATATACTCGTGACCCAAATACATAACACAATGGAGATTACAAAACCTTACTAAACATAAGACTGATAAGCTAGGAAACCACTTTCAAAAAGATGCAAATTTTCCACCAACATGCTGAAAGCCATTAACGGAGCTTTCTTTTGTTTCCACTCGTTTACATTTGTGTTGGCGATCATGCTCAAATGAAGGTTTTGATTTTTTTTAATATCAAGCACATAACGATAACAAAATTTCTTTTTGGATGAAGATGGAAGTTGCAAATCATGAATGCAAACATGACTTCTCAAGAAAGAAATGGCATGATATATTTTCTTTTTAAATCATCAATCTCCTCCATGGAAATGGCAGATCTGTATCTATTTAGAACTTGGTAGAGATGTGAAGAAGTGTCATGCATTGTGGATAATAACATGCCTTGGAATATGTGAACATAGGTCTCTTCTTATGAAACAAAACCTTTTTTGAATAATTAACATTAGAAATTAATACAGTTTGGCGAGCATATTGTATAATCACACTAGAAACTAACAATGGAAGATTGAGAGTCTCAACTAAGAATTCCACCTTATAGATAACATTCATACTAGAAGCCAACAACAAAATTCCAAATTTCATAAATAAAGTTCATGTGTTATATATCATGCCTTTGAGGGGTCCACAAGTACCATGAGCCTTTTGAAATCCTTCTCCATCTAAATGCATCCATTCCAATACCATTGGGAGGTGGGTATACAATATGAGCCAAGTATTAATTTCTAATGTTAATTATTGAAAGAAGGTATATAAATTATTTGAGCATCTTAATTCTCATACAGAGTTACATCTTAGTCAATTTCTCAATGTATGAGTTCAATATATTTGTAATTTTTTCTTAATATAAAAACATATTTTATTTCATTAAAATTAACCTATATATTCCATGTTACAAAGGATGCTCTTATTTTAAATTATAATTATATAATTCAAAATTAATTAGTAATTTTCAAGATAGAGTACACACAATTTCTTTAGTTAAAATAGAATAATATTCTTATTTCCATGTGAGAGTTATGTAGAATGGTAGTTTGATGTCTCAAAAATATTTCTTTCATATATACTAAATTTTTATCATTGTACATTATGAGTGAATCATCTCAATTATATATCCAAGCACATCAAAAATTTATAGACACTTGGAAAGAAAAATAATCACACATTTATCATATTTTTGTAAGGTGTTTGAAAAGACTAAAAGTTTCCCTAGAAAGAACTAATTAAGGAATTAAAAAATGGAAAGTGTCTACCTCATTGTATGTTGACCTTTCCAATATAAAAAGATCATGGAAATTCTAAATGAGTTGATATAAGAATTTTTAAGAATGAAGGCACAAAAATCATAACACTAATCCTAAAAGCAACAAGAAAGACAATGAATAAAATCTTCCTAGTTATTTTGAAAGAAACTTTAAAAGGTTCTAAATCCCCTTCACACCCCTTTCTAAATGAAGATAAAATAAATAAGAACTAACAAATATTTCTTAGAGTTTAAGGTGGTGATTTTAATATGATTTGAGAATAAATAAGATAAACTAGATGGAATCAAGTTTTGTTGTAAAGGTGATGAATTTTGGGGGAATAAGATGAAAATAATTTTGAACCTAGTTGACTCATTAAATGGCAATAAGATATATTTTAAAGGGGCTTTATTTAAAATATGTAATAGTTAGATATGTACTAATACATTATATTCTCTATTAGATAGCTATTTCTTCCATAAACATTTCTTACAATCTTATAATTTATTAATAATAGTGATGTGTGCATGTCCCTAGACACTCTTTGATAACCACACTATTAATGTTTCTATTTTTAGTAGAGGATACTTTAATTGAAAAGGATGTAAAGAGGAAGGGTTAGTTAACCTTGATATATGTGTTATCCTAGAAAAATATGTATAGCATTAAGGATAAAATTTAGACTTTAAGTTGAAAGAAAATGTCAAATATTTAGAATAAAAATGGTGGGGATGGAATACAAGCTTCAAGAATCTCCTTGTGATTTAATTAATAGCAATAATAAATGATTAAAACTAAACATGAATGGATATGTCACCAATAATTTTTAGATAAAATGACTAAAATTAGAGCCAATATATCTTAGTTCAAGTATCAGGATAAAGGTATCAAATTCTTATTCAATATAAACATAGCCGAGTTTCATAGATAAAAAGTTGGCCCCATTAATACTAGGGGAGCATTGTCTAATGAGATTAAGTTGACACTATTCAATTTTTAGAAGCTAGAACCCTAACATTTATATGAGGCTTGTAAAATAGAACCTTATTAGGAAGAGTAGGAGAGGAGAAATGAACCCATAATAATTATACTTATATTGAATAAAAATAATAATAATTTTTAACCATTTCAAAATGTTAAATTTGTTTCACTATGATGATCAATAGGTAATTTGTACAAGGAGGCCACAATTTATAGGGAAATGAAGACTACATAAGAGGAGAATTTATAACATAGTAGCTTGGTTGTAGTTGTTTCTTTAGCATTAACTATTTTCTCTTTTTTCTTTTGTTGTTGAATATTTTATTTGATCTCTTAAAACTTATCAATGGTACTTGATCTTCATAATGATTATTTTCTTCTTTTTCAATTATTATCATCTTAGAAGGAATACCATTTCAATTTAGAAGCGAGGGGAGAAATGTATTTTTTTTTAAATTATTTAAAATATTATATTTATTTGATGGTTCCTTCTTAACCTCTTCCTCCTTGGAATAGAATTATCCAACCCTTGAATCTCCTTATATTAATCAATTTACTTCTATGATTTATGTATGTGTTTTTAGTGATTTACTCTTTATCCTTTCAATTTATTCATGATATACTTTAATATAGTTATAACAAGTATATAATAGTTTTTCATAATTGGATATGCCTTAAGAAACTCTTTAAACATGAAATTATTTGATGAGGGAAGATATAAATTAAGGTTATTCTTTCTTACTTACCTCATGCTCATCCATATTTTTTGTCCATAAATATCTCAAATCAAATTGGATTTTGCAAAGAGGATGGCTATATTTTAAATATTCGCTCTTATTCAAAGTCATTTATTTCTTTGTACAAATTTAAAATTGATTTATGTAATTTAATTTTTAATAGTTTTAACATGGATATATGAAGAATAGTTTTAATATATATATATATATATATATATATAGTAAAGTGGACATATTTTTATATTTTCCTAATGTACTAGAAAAATTAATAATACCTTCATTCCTTCTAATCCTAATGGAACTATTTTATTATACATTTCATTCAAACAATCTAGTTTCTTTCCTCTAAATTTATTCTTCGATTAATACATTTAGTTCACCAACCATTTTTGGAGTAATGTCATAAGACTCAAAGGAAAAATATGAAGAATTTTATCCAAGTTTCCATTGTATGCACCCTAAACTTTATATCATGAACTGTTTGATATAATTTCTCAAATAAATTTGTTTTAATGAACTATTTGATATAATGCCTCAAATAAATTTCCAATAATTTTTGACAGTATGATAGAAATAGTGTTTTTGATATAATGCCTCAAATAAATTTGTTAATGAACTGTTTGATATATGGTGTACAATGGAAACACTATTTCTATCATACTCCATCAAAAATTACCATGAACTGTTTGATATAATGCCTCAAATAAATTTGTTAATGAATTGTTTGATATAAGGTGCATACAATGAAACACTATTTCTATCATACTCCATCAAAAATTACCATGAACTGTTTGATATAATGCCTCAAATAAATTTGTTAATGAACTATTTGATATAATGCCTCAAATAAATTGGAGGTGCCCTAGTAGAAATGTATGCAAAATGTGGAAGCATAGACAGGGCATGTGTCATAGAAATAGTGTATGTTGAAAAGGCTTTAGAAACTTTCAAAAAAATGCAATTTCAATTCAAAAAAATGCAATTTCATTTCAACAAATTTGAAAAAAATTGTATTTAGGGTTTCGAAATTTGACAAACAAATGTATTTTAAACTCTACGAAATTCAAATTTCACATACCTGGTGCTCGATATGCAAGTTGGGTTGACGAACTTTGGAGAGACGAAGTTGAGTTTGAGTTCACCAGAGAGATGAAGTCATTTGCAGATCACATTCTCCGTTCACCGCACGCACAAGCACAGGGAAAGCAACTGGTAAAAAGCGAAAATGATAGTCGAAAATGCAAATGTTTTTTTTTATGTTTTTTTTGAGGGGGTTCGATCGAACCCATGTTCGACCGAACCCCTTTAAATATTATTATTTTAGTTTAGGGTTTGGGGGTTCGGTCGAACCAATGGTTTGACATAACATATAATGTGGTTCAATCGAACCATTGGGTTCGACTAAACCCATCGAGTTTGGGGAAAGGAAAAAAATTGAAATTTCTTTCCTCTAAAAATTTGTAAACCACTATTGTGGTTTGACCCTGGAGATGCTAAGGATGGATTCTAGGCTCAAAGTCGCAGCATAAGATTGCATGAGTATGAGATATGGAAGTGAGGGGAGGAGACCCCAATTTATAGATTTGAAGAGGCCAAAATGGAGAGCCAAGATCGATTTGGAATGGAGGGTGGAGATTGAATGAAAATGATGGGAAGGATTAAGAGGACATGGTGTGGAGACCAAGAGATTTTCCATAAAGGCATTTCTTGTCTCCACACTCCTCAAGGTGCATAGGGAAGAGATCCCAAGGCACATTGGAAGAATAAAAGGAATTAAAAATTCCTTAGAAAGGGACAAGGGAATTAAAAATTTCTTGGAAATAGGGAGTCTTGGAAGAATAAAGAGGAAAAGGAATTAAAATTTCCTTGGGAAGTGAGGGGTATGGGGAAGAGTAAAGGATTTGAAATCCTTTGATATGACAAAAGTAGGTGCATTTAAGGTTGGGATCAGGTGAGGTGCATTATGGCAAATGGTTGACTCATTCCTAATCATGGGGATTAGGAATGTGCAAATGATTAAGGGGATTAAGTGGGTTAATGAGGGATTAGGATGCAAGTGGGAGAGTTAGGGGGATGTGAAATGAGGAGAGAGAATGAGTGGAGGAATTTAAAATTGAGAGATATTATTAATCAGGCTTCTAGAAGAATTAATTAGGCTAAGTGGGGATTAGGGAAAGAGATTTGTAGGAATCACTTTAGTTAAGTTAATTAATTAGAATTAATTAACTAAATAGGACTTAGAAGAATTAATGATTTGAATGACTTTAGAGGAATAGGAGAAATAATTAATTTATTGAAAAATTATTAATTATTGGACTATAGTGACAAAATTAATTCAATTTAATTTAATTAATTATGAGAGGAATGAGGATAACATAATTAAATTAATTAATTACATAGAAAGGTTAAACTAATTAAATATAGAATTTAATTAATTTAGGCGTGTACATTTTTCCCCTCTTTTAGGCAATGGAAAAATTAGCGGTGGGTAAAAGACAGAAGGATGATGCCCCAACATAAAGATGCGGGTGGTATATGCCCCCTCGAGAATTTAACCAGAAAATTTGAATTTTTTTTGAGAAAATTCTCAAAAAAAGAAGAAAAAGACAAGAAAGGGAATGAAAAAGGAAGAGGAATGTGGAAAATGAGAAAAAAAATGAAAGAGGTGGAAGAGATGTGAGAAAAAGGGGCGAAGGGGGGCCTATATAAGCCACACAGGGCCTAATGAGGGGTCATTGTCACACACACACTTTGGAGAATTTGGAGAGAGCAAAGCACCTAAGAGCCATGGCCCACATTCCACATCATGAGCATCGTGTCGAGAGAGTCCACAGGTACCAACAATCGGCCAACTATGGCCCACTAGTATGAACCCCAGTCCTGACTTTGTGATTTTGTAGAATAGCATTTATTAGGGGCTAATAAATGAGGGCAAAAGATAGCAGGGTGTAGACGTCGATCGTCGTTTTGGCATCTGTGCATGGGATCAATGCCTACGTAGGCACTCCCTATCCGTACAGATGAGAGATCGTCTATGCAAACGTTGATCAATATATCAATCAACACCTCTGCTACGAGGAAATGGGAAGAAAAGGGCGGACTAGCGATCAACGTCTCCGCCTTGTGGAACAATGCATGGGTCATGGATTCATCGTCTTCACCTAAGGAGAAACGTTGTCTCCACCTAGAAGGAAAATGAAGAAAAGAGAGGAAGGGGGAAGGGTTATGGGGTATCAAGAAGATGCCCCAAGGCTAGAAATAGGCTAGAAATAGGCTAGAAAAGGGGGATAATGAAGTGGTTCTGCTTGAATACAGGAGGATCTCAATATATTGACTTCTTGGGAGCATTGGCCTCCCACGATGGCCTTGTATAGGCAGTTAGGAGGTACAGAGAAAACCTTATTGACATGGTGCAATCTAGGATATGGAGCACAATGGTCGTGGATTCATTGCCATGCAACTATGATGACCGCCTTAGTGGAGAGTTAGAACAACAAGACTTGTACTTTCCATTTATCGACGGGTGAGGCCTCCATTACTTTGCTTGATGTGTGGCGGATCCTGAAGGTTCCTATCAAGGGCGTGATTCTAGAGTACCAGTTGGAGCATGGTGAGGACTACCTATAGAGAGTATGTTGCACTAACAACCTCCCTATGGACTGGACCGGGATGAGGCTGTGGGAGGCGATGGAGTGATGCTGAGGTATCCTCCGACTAGTGTTATTCATATATGGATTGATCAGTAGGAGGATGATGCATGATCTCAGCGAGCATGGATTTTCCATTAGATGGAGCAGATGTTTATACTATATGCTCGAGGATGGGGTACAATACACCTCGGGTGCAGCGATGTTGAGTCAGTTGTACCATGACATGCATATGATTGTATACCGAGGTTATAAAAACCTTGGGACTAGCGTGACGTTACTTCATATCTAGGCGTGGGAGCACATCATCGTGACATGACCATTGGGAGTGCAGGACTAACAGAGGAGATACCCCTATGTCGGCAGATATAGGGGATTGCTATATTATACTTGGGTCAGAGTGACATGGTTCTAGATGAGATGGTCAATTTTAGATAGCGCTTGTATACAGATTGTGAGCACTGGTGGAGGGATTATATGTTGGCCTGGACCTACAAAGTGAGTGTTTGTTGTTTGGTAGGACTGTACATGTTATCGATCAGTATCTCCCGTACCGAGTTATGAGACAATTTAGGCATCAACAGGATATATTGGGTCACGAGCGTACACACCCATGGATCACCAGGGAGCATAGCACCTGGGGAGATATGATTGGGCCTTTTATTATTCGGCTCAATTGGACAGGGGCTCCTATAGTGGTATGTATAGAGAGGCCTAAGGTAGATGATGCAGGGTGTACAGGGGCTTACTTAGCATGGTGGGATGCTCATAGGCCAATTAGACTGACCATTCTAGGTGTGCTAGAGGAGGATGAGCTTGCACCCTCCGTCGATGAGATAGTTGGGGGAGAGGGGGATGGTCTAGGAGATGGAGAGGCTATAAGAGGAGATCGGGTATAGCCATAGGTGTGGAGGGGAGGCCAGAGGAGGAGGGGGGATAGGTACCAGAGGTAGTAGTACCTTTGTAGGTTTAGTTACCGGCAGAGTAGATCAAGGTACCTCAATAAGAGGAGGCAGTTGGAGGGGCCGAGCCGATGGATATACCGATAGGGGATGGAGGGCAGGAGGGGGGATAGGTAGCAGGATAGGCAGTAGGACAGGTACCTCAGGCCGATTTTGACTAGGCCATCTTTGAGAGAGATACAGAGAGGTCCAAAGTCGAGAGCTTGTAGGCGGAGTTGGATCAGGTGAGGGAGGAGGGAGATGCCTTACAGTGGGGTTTGGAGGCCGCTATCTCTGAGTGAGATAGCTTCAAGGAAAAGGCAGCGACCAGCTTAGAGCTCCTAGAGGCAGCTAAGAGTGGGGATGGCATTAGGTAGATGCAGGAAAAGATGTGGAGGATGGATGAGGAGTAAGAGACTCTGAGGACTAGGTTGAGCAGATTAGAGGCAAAGGCAGTGAGGCTCTGCGGAGAGAGGGATGTGGTGAGACTGGCACTGGACCTAGGGGCAGCTAACACTGTTCACTGAGGCTATGGATGCACAAAGAGTGATAGAGAGGGCCCTATGGGAGGTGCAATACTATAGGATTCTCTACAAGAGATCAGTGCCACAGGATCAATCGGCTCCCTCCTATGTTGAGCATACGTAGTCCCAATAGACATGAACATGGACTCAAGCCTCAGGAGAGTCTATGGGCATGAGAGCTCCCTAGCCACCACCAGCAAGGCCCTTAGGAGGGGCAGGCGACAGAGAGAGCATGGGTTAGTGCTCCCCTATATATGTGTGACATTTTTTACCCCTTGGGGTATCATTGTACTATGATTGGACACATTATGATTTTTGAGTTATCTATGAGCTATGATTTTGGTGGCGTCATGCATGTGTACTTTATTATGGACTATTTATGGACTTTATTATGTATATGTGATGGATGATTGATGATTTTTTATTTATGATTATGATGATGTATATGATCTGACATGTTTGTGATGCAGGATGAATATTTATGCATATGTTTCTCTATGATGTTTCTAACATGTCATGGATGCAAGATGGATGCATGTGGTTTGTGTGGTTATATGACATGCTGGCTATATGACATGCAATGATTATGTATCATGTTATGATTATGCTAATGACATGATGACTATATGACATGCGCTATCGGTTCTTATTTATGATGTATGCAATGCTTATATGATGTGTAAAAATGAAATGAACTATTTATGCAATGCAGTGGATGTTCTACATGTCTTTATTACATTTCAATTATAGCTTGTATTGCATGCCTTTATTACATTCTAGTTGAAATATAGCTAGTAATATATTCACGATTGATCTTGATGTGCATATGATTTGATGGATGCATTATGATAATATTGAATATGCTATGCAATATGAATGTTCCTAAATGGTATATACATAGTAAAATGTAACTAAATGATAATGAATGCAATAGATGCAATTTATGATAACAATGTATGGAAATGAGGTAATGATGATGATAATGATAACTAAATGATAATGCAACACTAAATGACAATGAAAATATACCTATAATGATAATGTAACTAAATGGTAATGATAATGATAATAATAAAATGCACCTAAAATGATAATGCAACTAAATGGTAATGATAATGAAAATGCAACTATAATGATAATGCAACTAGATGTTAATTAAAATGCAACTATAATGATAATGCAACTAAATGTTAATGAAAGTGCCACTATAATGATAATGCAACTAAATGGTAATGATAATGAAAATGCAAGACCAGGTAATACGAAAGATGAATGCAAAAGATGAACATTTTTTTGTAATGAGCCAACCATAATACAATGATACAGGACTAGATAGAAGAAAATGGGGAGGGAAAAATGAATAAATTGAGGTCTCCAAGATAAGGCCCGAATGGGATGAAAATGTAATGAATGGAGCGTGGGTGATTTGTTGTTGTGTAGATGTGGAGAGCAAACCTAGTTTAATATTGCCAAGGATGATCTACATCACTGATTATAGGAATCAGGATGTTGTGAAGATCCAAGCATGGACTAGACTCTCAAACAATAGGCATCTCTTGCACATAGTCTCGTAAACATCATGATGATGTAGGTACGAGACTGCAGGTTCATACAAAAGAGACCCACAAACATGCCATACCAAAAAAACATGCCCTAGTATACACCAACTTGAGACATACCAAGATATAGAATGATCCTGGCAGTCGTAGATAGGAGTAGTCGTAGGACACAAAGATGCAAATCAAAGCAATAGACCAAATCATGCAAATGACATGCACATGGCCAACTGACATCTCTTGCCAAGAGTAGGGCTAGGGTTTTGGATAGACTGTCAGACATGGGAAGGATACATCCCGATGGGCAAGGGTAACAGATAGGACTGGATAGGAAATAGAGCATATAGTATGCGCACATGAATGCAGATGTGAAACTAACTACTAAGACTCAATTAGGCTCATGTGGATGGGTGGTTGGATGACGTGCAAGTCAAGAAGAAGCTCAACTTGATGGAATAAGCTCAAAAAATGGGGAAAGCTCAGTGTGATGGGAAGAAAGCTCAATGTGATGGGAGGAAAGCTCAGTGTGATGGGACGATCCTTATTCATAGTTCGAACAAAAACTTATCATCTCATGAAGGGGAAATGAAGCAAGGCATGAGAGGAGTGAGGTGAGTGATCAAAACATGAACATCTTGTACAAATGGGGGATGCAAATGGACGGGGATGGAATGAATAACTTGGGGGGAGTACTCCAAGGCTTGCCATTACATTATCACACACCCAAACTTAATAAAATAAAGGCTAGAGTCTGAATGGCTGATGCACAATTTATCCTTGCGTGGCAAGTTGTCTTATTGATCATAGCTAAAAGGATTATGGACGCTGAATTGGGTGGGCAGATGATGGACTGGAGGTGAATTAATGGCTTAGGTTACTAAAGAAATATGGATGCAGGGCTAGTGGCGAGTGGAGGTAAATTAATGGCTTACATTACCCAAAATAGATACCAAGTGGGAGAGGTAGAAGGAATGGAGTATGCCATTCTAGTAAGCAGAATTTGGTCGTGAACACTAACAAAAAAGGAAAACTGCGACGCTGCTTGAGTAGGCTAGTGGAAATTGGAAATTTCTTTAAGTCTCAGCCCTAAAAAGCAAATTTTTGTCCTACGAGACGATGGATCTAGCTTATTTACTTTGATGTTTGGAACCAAGTTTTCACCAAGGTAAATTCCCATAGCACCACAAAGTGGTTTTCACTAATGGATGGATTGATTTTTCTTTACTTTTTTTCTTTTTTGTATATATTTTTTTATTTTTATGATTTTTATTTTTATTTTTATCTTTTTTTGATTTTTGAATACTGGTAACCTCTGAAGACTAGGCATAGAATCTCTTCAAATGCATGATGTTCATGGGCTCATCCAAGGGATCTCCTTTAGGAGTAGCTAATTGATAGGTGCCTGATCCATACTTTGTAGTGATCACATAAGGTCCAAGCCAATTAGGCTCAAACTTTCCTTTCTTTTCATGGTCCTGAACATTCTTCTAATTTTCCATAAGCACTAGGTCACCAATGTCAAACTCTCAGGTTCTGACCTTTTTGTTGTAACTTAACCATAGATAGTTCTGATATACCCAGAGATGATTTAAGGCCTTGAGATGCCTTTCATCCAGCAGTTCTAACTCTTGCAATCTGGTCACTTTGTATTATTCATCAGGGAGGATATTCTGCAGTGATACTCGAAGTGAAGGGATCTCGATCTCAAGGGGGAGGACAGCTTCAGAACTGAAGATTAGGGAGTATGGGGTGGCACCTATGGGGGTACGAATGCTTGTGTGATAGGCCCGAAGGGCGAGATGGAGTTGCAAGTGCCAATCACAACCAGCTTCATTGACTGTTTTCTTGAAGATTTTGATAAGGGTTTTATTTGAAGCCTCAGCTTGATCGTTACCTTGCGTGTAGTATGGGTGGAAAAGCGGTGTTGAATGCCGAATTTCTGACATAATTGCTTGACATCCTAATTTTTGAAAGGTTTTCCATTATGTGTAATGATGACTTTAGGAATTCCATAGCGACAAATGAGGTAATTCAGGATAAATTTGGAAATTTGCTTGCCAGTGGTGAAAGTGATGGGTATGGCTTCCACCCACTTGGTAAATTTCTCTATAGCATTTATTATGAATTTACATCCATTGGATGAGGCGGGGTAGATTTTCCCTATGAGATTGAGCCCCCACTAAGAAAAGGGCCATGGTGTGATAAATGGCTCCAGATCCTGAGAAGGTGTGTGAATCTTGTCACCATGATTCTGACAAGGGATACATTTCTTCACATAATGATATGCATCTTCTTCCATTGTTGGCCAGTAGTATCCAGTGTGCAAGAGCTTCTTATCCAAAGTAAAGCCGCTTGAGTTTTCTCCACAAATACCTTTGTGCACTTCACGTAGTGCCCATTCAGCCTCCTCTTTTTCTAAACACCTTAGGAGGGTTTCGTCAAAGTGTATCAGGTGGATCAATGAATGTAGGTTTGTTGTTGGGTTTTAGTGAGGTGAGGGGGGATGATGTTGTCTTGTAGGTAGGTGAAGGTTTCTTGGTACCAAGGGGAATTAGGACCAACGAGGACACACACCATTCCTAATTTGGGGACATCAAATGCCGGTATGAAGAGTTGCTCAACCAAGAACTCACACTTCTGACTATTTGTCAGCATCTGCATGAGGGAACCAATTGTAGCCATGGCGTCGACAACTCTGTTGTTCATCCTAGGAATTTGATCAAACTATATGAGAGTGAAATGTTGTTTGAGATCTTTGACCATGCTGCGATAAGGAAGTGACTTGTCGTCCTTTGTCTGATACTCATCATTTACTTGTTTAATGACAAGTTGGGAATCACCATAGACTTGCAATTTAGTGATCTTCCATTGGCTAGCTAGACGGAGCCTAGTGATTAAAGCTTCATACTCTACTATGTTTTTGGTACATGCAAAGGCTATCTTATATGACTTGGGGATGCAATCTCCTTGAGGTTTTATTAGCAAGATACCTACCCCCGATCTATTTAGTGTGCAGGAACCATCAAAGTATAACTACCATTTTGTAGATGTGGTGACAATCATGATGGAATCATTAGGAAAATTTGTGATGAGGGGGTGATCACCTTGCAGGGGAGCATTGGCCAATTAATCAGTTATGACTTTTTCTTTTATGGCCTTTTAGTCTACATACTCAATGTCGAATTCACTCAAGAGCATGACCCATTTTGTTGTGCATCCTATGAGAGAAGCCTTAGACAATAAGTACTTAAGGGGATCAATCTTTGCTATCAATTTAGTCTTGTTGTTAAGCATGTAATGCCACAACTTTTGAGTGCTGAAAAAAAGTGCAAGGCAAGCTCTGTTTATAGGAGTATAATTGAGCTCATACCCCACAAGAGTACGACTGATGTAGTAAATTGCATGTTCTTTTCCTTGATCATCTGTCTGTGCAAGTAATGCCCCCAATGCCACTATGGTTGCTAATATGTACAAAAGAAGTGGTTGTCTTGGACTGGGTGGCATCAAAACTAGAGGGGAGGCTAGGTATTCTTTCAACTTATCAAAGGCATTCTGACATAAATAGTCCCATTTGAATTTGGTGTCCTTGCGTAGGAGATGTGTAAATGGGTGACACTTGTCTTCCAGTTGTGCAATGAATCTATGGATAGACTGAAGTTTCCCTTGAATACTGTAGAGTTGTCTGAGTGTCTTTGGAGGAGGCATTTTTGAGATAGCTTTCACTTTAGCCAAATCCACTTCTATTCCTCTGCAAGAGACTATAAACCCTAGGATTTTTCCTGATGTAACCCCAAAAACACATTTTGTAGGGTCTTGAGGCGCAACTTATATTTCTCAAGTCTCTCAAAGATCTTCCTTAGGACAGGAATATGCTCATCTCTTTTTTTTTACTTACCTAGGAGATCATCCACATAATCTTCCATTACATTGTGGAAAAGGTCATGGAAGATGGTGGTTATTTCTCTTTGATATGTAGGTCCTGCGTTCTTAAGATCGAAGGGCATGACTTTATAGAAAAGGGTGCCCCAAGGAGTTGTGAATGTCATCTTATGTTGATCTTCTTTGACAATCCTAGTCTGATTGTATCCAGAGAATTCGTCCATCAAGGAAAGCATCTCATGTCCAGCTATTAGGTCTGCAATCATGTGTATGTTGGGTAGGGGGAAGTCATCTTTCAGACATGCTTTATTAAGGTCTCTGAAGTCCATGCATATTCTTATGCCCCTAGCGGGCTTACTAATAGGCACAATGTTTGAAACCCACTCAGGATAGTCAATGGGTTTGATGAAGCTGACATCCAAGATCTTCTATAGTTCCACTTTTACAAAGAGGGAAATTTGAGGATGCATCTTGCGTAGCTTCTGCTTAACTAGTTTTGCAACCGGTCGGACAACAAGATTGTGTACTACCAATTTGGGATCAAGGCCTGGCATGTCAGCATATGACCAAGAAAAATTAATTTTTGTCTCTTGTAGAAAGCTCTTGAAGTTTTGTTTTTCCTGATCGGTAAGAGACTTGGCAATGAGCACATTCTTTGGAGTGTCTTTTGTACCCATGTTGATGGTGTCTTTTTCTTCAATGAGCAGAGGTGATTTATTCTTATGTGGGGGAACCATGGTAGGGAGTTCAAGTCCCTCATTTTCTAGCACCTAATCCAGGTTTTCAATAGAAGATACATCCTTTGTTTTTTACTTTTTCTGAGTCTGAAGGCGCCTCAAAGAGGTTTTCACTAATTGACTTCGGATTTTTCTTTTTATTTTCATTTTTGCAATTGAGGGAGTTGATCTAACTACCAAAGTAACCCTCCCCATTAAGTTGAATTCCATTTACAGACATGTGGTCCTCAAGGTCTTGCATGGTAAGTAATGCCAAGAGGGCATTATCATCAACACAAATGTCCAGGATGGGTGGTCCTTGTTGATTCCAATCAATAAGCTCAGGGTGGATGAGTTGAATTTTTGATGAGTTTGGAGAGGTGACAAGGGTGATGGTGTTAACATAGGCATCATCAAATATATTTTCAAGGTATTCAAAGGGCACTTCATGGAACTCCTCTTCATTGGAGTCATCGAGTTCAGTAGGAGGGTCTGTCGGGGCACCAGTGATAGTGATCTTAGGCACTGGTGAGTAACCCAAGCCCCTATTATGCTTGTAAGAGATGGGAAAGATGGGTGCTTTGATTCCTTTTTCTTATGGTCTGAGACCATGTCCTTTGTAGCCCATCTTATCTACCATAGCAGATGCCTTAGAATACATCTGCTTAGGGATGTTTGTTGGTGCTTCATCTTCTTCTTAGTATAACCAAGAGGTGACATTAGTTTCTAAACTCTCTTCGGCAAGTGGACCCCACTACTGAAAGGTGGTCTTCTTGCATTTCATGGTGGGTTTCTATTCAACCTTTATTTCTTTAGGTTTTCCATATGGCTTAGGAGAGAGTGGGAGTTGACCCACATAGAGAGCATTCTGAAGGGTGTACTTTCCATAGCCATTATCAATTATCTTGACCTTAACCTTAGGTTGGGATGAAGTGGATGTGATGTTTGAGGCATCGGATGGAGGAGGTGGAGTGATTCTATTGAGTGGAAAATGGTAGGGGTGTTTCCCTTCAAGGAGTTTGCAGTATTGGAATGGCTACGGATCCATGGATGGCCAAGGAGAATGTTGTATGGGAGGTCAAGGTCCAAGACTTGACATGTTGTATCCACTGTGGCAGGGCCCACTTGAAGAGGTAATGCTATAGTGCCTTTGGAAACCCTTTATGCATCATCATAGGATTTTATTGTGATCTTGCTAGATGGATCAACCAAGTCTTCAAAAATTCCTAGTTGTTTGATCAATTTGTATGTACAGAGGTTTCAACCATATCCACCGTCTATAAGGACTCGCTTAACTTTATGCTTATGTATAATGGCCTCAATGTGGAGGAGATTATTGTGGGATGGGTCATCAGATGTGGCATCCTTGGAGGTGAAGACAAGGTGATGCTATGCAGCAAGGTTGTTGATGAGGGCTTGGAATTTGGCTACATTGATGTTATCCAGAACACAGGACTCTAGGAGAGCTTGCTCAAGGATCTCTTTATGGACAGGTGAAGTCTTGAGGAGTTCAAGAATGGAGATCTGTGCAGGTATCTTACTGAGATGATCAAGGATGTCATAGCGGTGAGTGGATGACATGGGGGGTTGTAGAGGGGGAGGGGCTCCTTGGATAGTGACTCTTCCTCTGTGGGTAATGGCATTACAGTCATTTTGAGAATATGAAGTGGAAGGTGCGACACCTTGAATGACTAATTTTTCTTCAAAGGGTATGCTTGAGGATTGCGGAGGAGGACCTCCTTGGATGGTGACCCTAGGTCTATGAGAAGTAGGAGGATGGTTAGCTCCTTGGATTGTGATTATATTAACATGGGTATCGGAAAGCTCTATGCGTCCTACCAAGGAGTGGAAGACAGAAATGTAATTGGTATAGTCGTAATGCACTTCATTAGATGATGAGGCTTTGTCCTTACCATGTTTAGGGAATGGATCATGGTAGATTTTGAGTTTGTCCTTGGAATTACCAAGCTTAGCAGTTGCAACCTCAATGTCAACCTTATCAATTAGGTCTTGGATGTAATTCTTTAGTTTCATACACTTGCAGCTATCATGACCATTGACACGATGGTAGTCACAATATTCGTTCTCATTATACCATCGGGGTTTAGGTTGATTTGGATCAAAAGGGTGGGTCATCGGGAAGATAACCACGCCAGCCTTGACAAGCTTTTGGAAAATGACCTCAACGGGCTCAGCGAGAGGGGTGTATTCTCATTGGATTTGATTGTTCGAGTGGGGCGGTCAACCTTGGATGGAGACATTGTTGTGAGGTTAGGATTGATTATGAGAGTTGGATCGAGTGTTGAAGAAACTACTAGTGATGGTGGGTTTGGAAGGAGCTTCCACAGTCTTCACACGCTTGACGTCAATGACTCCATCATTGACAACATTTTTGTTCTTAGACCAAAACTTGGGCTTTTCATTATAGGAGGAACCTTGATTAGATTTTTGATAATGTTTTAATGTCCCTTCCTCTAAAAGGACACGCTCTAAGGCTAGACCTTTCTTAGTGATTTGTTCAAAGGTGTTCAAGTACTGACAAGTCAATGGTTTAGATAGCTCTGGTACCAGGTTACGTTGGAATAACTCAACTTGATTTGACTCTGGTATGTCCCATGGAAACTTTTTGATGAGATTTTTCCACCTTTGAAGGAAGTTGGCGAAGGTTTCTCTAAGCCTTTGTTTTCTATTGCATAGGTCCATCATAAAAACATTATTCTCAATATTGTAAGCATAGTGGTACATGAACTTCTCTGCTAGGTCTGGGAAGGACTTGATGGAACCATGTGGTAGAGCGGCGAACCAAGCAAGGGCGTCTCCACTAAGACTTTTAGGAAAAAGTCTTCTAAGATAGATGTCACTGTAGGAGACCTCTTAACAAAGGATATAGAACTCACGAACATGTTCTATAGGATCACCCTTGCCCTTGTACTTCTCAAAATTAGGCATTTCAAAACCTGGGGGGTAAGGTGCGATTGAAATAGACAGGTGATAAGGACAAGGACATATTTCCTCAAATGTGTAAGGTTTTTTGTTAGTCCCATCCTTAAATTTTTTAATAAGGTCCTTAATGTCCTGAATTTATTTCAAAAGATCAAGTTGTTTATTGTGGACATTAGGGAAATAGTGACCCGTATTAGACCCTGGGATTTGGTTGGACATGGATGGGATACCACCACCACCACCAATACATTGGTATGAAGAAATGGGAGGTTGTGAAGCGATTAGAGGTTGCAACCCGCGAATGGTGCTAGCAGGAGGAGACTAGTGTTGATGTAATTGGCTAAGTTGTGAAATGGTATGGATGATCTTGGAGGATTGGAAATATTTGGATGAATAGAAATCAGAGGATTAGAGGTGTTTAGAGGAATAGAAGTTGGAGGGATAGTAGTTGCAGGTGTGGATGTCGTGGGTTGCAGATGAAGAAGGGGGTCAAGAATGGGATTGTCTATGAGCTCACCTTCTGGTGGCTTTTCAACAATAGACCAGTCAAAATCAGGGGGCAAGCATCCCCCTTGTGTGATGAGTTGGGCCACGAGGCCATTAGGATTGTGTTTGAAAAATTTCTCCATCATTTCTTTATTGTAAGGATCATCTATGAATGATTATACACATGGAGAAAGTTCGGGTTGGTCAACAAGTTGTTCCTTTTCTTGTTGGGGATTTTGATCAAAGAGGATATTAGTGTCAGGAATCTCATAGCCCTCGGTGGCCATCTTCGCTTTTTATGAGCGAGTCAAGAACATACACGGGTAACCTTAAAAGTGATTGAGAAGGATAATGAAAGGACTTAGCAAATTTTTGATTTGATATGATTTGGATTGGATTGAAATTGATTTGGATGTTCGTTGCATTAGGACAAGATTGATTTGATTAAGATGATACCTTAGTCCTTGGATTAGGACATAAGTGAGGGATTGATGATGTGAACCACAAGCAAGGTGACAACCAAGCTAGGTAAAATTTACATGTTAGGATATTGATCAAGACTTTTTCTACTTAGGATAGACTAATGTTCCTAAGCAAAATAAGACAAAGGATGAGGGTTTTGATCAACCCAAAATGATTAGACAAAGGTACTTGGGGGACATTCTTTCCCAAGCAAAATCCAATTGATGATTGATTAAAGATGAAGTTCTAAACAAAAATTTTACAAAGTATTAACCTTGGGATGAGGTTGATTGATTGGATGATTTGATTAATTGGGTTGGGGTTGATTGAAAATGACTAATTGATTAATGTGCTAAGTCCTTAAAGATTGAAGGTGGAAATGATTATGAAGGAAAAAGATGACAATGATTATGGAAGAAAAGGGGAATAATTGAAGAGGGGAAATGTGATGAAATTTAAGGTTACCTTAGATGGAGAAATGACTCAATAATTGATTTGCAGAGAAGGAAAGTTGGACAAAGGGATACGACTGCTCCTATTGATTGATTGGGATAGACCTGTCCTTTAATGCAAAGCATGGATTCTCAAAGACTCCTCATCAAACTCATTGTTGTGACCATCCAGATAATCATGAAAAAAATGTAAGAAGGTCCTACATTTCAACAAGAGTTTTTGATTGATGTATACAAACTTTCGGCGTTTGAGGAGTTTTTTATGATTGGGCTTCTTCTTCTTGACTTGACGGTATACAAACTTCTTAGGATGTTTGAGAGACTTGGTCTTATGGTGCATGAAGGAAACTAATTGGAAATATGACTGGGGAGGAGATGTCGAAGCAGAACGAAGACATTGAAATAGTGAAACAGAGACATTGATTCTCAGTATTTGATAGGGAAGAGACATTGAAGGATATTTTGACAGTTTTGAATGGAATTTGATCAAACCTAGTCAAATTTGGAAAAATGTTTGATTTTGTCTACTCTTGGCAAGAGAAATTAGACAATGAAAACACATTGGCCAAGGACAACGCTTAATAACAAGTGTTAAAGTGATTAGGGGGCCTAGATTAGGCCAAAAAAAATTGCACTGGTTTTGCACAAATGAAGACACACATCAAGCATTCAACTTAGGCTAGAAAGTGGAAACCATTTGATAGAGGGAAAACATACATGAAGGTGCAAAGTTAGTTTGAATCCAAAAATATGCATAAACAATCAAATAAACATCAAAGAAACCATTATACCATTATACCTTAATAATCCCGCCATGAGGTTTAGCGCTTATCTTTTGTGTTTTAAAGGTTTTAGTCTAAAACCCTAAACCCTAAATCCTGGCCATGCTGCATTCTCCTTTTGTTCTATTTTAATGGTGACCTTCGGCAACCCGTTTCTGGACATTTAAGTGATCTTTTAAGCCCTTTATATCATCTTGATGACCGACCCCTTAGCATTAGCCATCTAGTTCACCTTTTAGTATGGGCTCCGTATTTACTGTGCACCTCCGCCAAGATCAATGGTTGTGATAGTTGCGTGATTGCGCGATTGAGTTAACCTGCGTGATAAGACTAATTCCACAATGCCGCTGCAAAAATGGCATGGGCTGACGTAACATTGACAAGCTAAGTTGGGTGCCACTGAATGGTCTGTGTTGGAACCTACATGGAACATGGTCCCCACTCAAATGAGTAACCTCCCTGGTGGGCCCGATGCAGATATAACGCGGCCACTTCCCATCAGATCAACGGCCAGGTTATCGCCTGATTGGGCGATTGATCGAAGATGCACCCAAAGGCTAACTCTGCAATGTCATCGCGGATGTGGCATGTACGACCCACGAAGGCTGACGACAGATGCTCGAGCCAATGAAAGCGTGGAAACATGGATAAGTAAGCCAAGTAACAATAACCAAGCAACAAGGTAGATTTCAGTATAACGCAAATAAAATATAATAAAATCATGAATTTGTCCACTTCTGATTAGTCGTCGACTGACCGGGAGTTTATTGTTGGGGCCCCAATGTTCAAATATGAAATGCAATGGCTATCTCCCGCCATCACACCTACATACGTTCCTGCAGTTAATGAATCCATTTTTCCTATTATGATCTAAATTTTTCAACTATTTTAGAACCGATCTTGCTCTAATTCACACTTACACTACTCTGTGTATGCTCTAGATTTTTTTGTATATTCGTGCTTTCACAATTAGGGTTTTTGAGAAGCCATTTTTTTTTGCATTTTCATTGCATTCCTATTAGTTTTTTGACCTTCTCTGCATAATTCCAGATTGCTTATAGTTGTCTAAGTGCAATGAGTTTAGCTTGTGTTGAATTTTAAAGCTTATCATTATCGTTTCATCAAGCATGTGTATAAAACCCTAACCCTATAAATGGTAGAGTCCTCTGGTAAGGGAAAGAGGAAGTTTTCTGAAGAAATAATTATACAACTCCCTAGATCAATGGAGACATAGAAGAGGTCAAAACCAGGGTCCAGGCTGGATGAATTCATTATTGACCAATCTGCAGGAATCAGAGATGCATTGATCCCACCATGGGGTTTTAGTCTCTAGAAAGAGGCTATAACAAGAAGGAAAGATTCCTAGTGTCCAATATATGGAATTGCAATTTGGCAAGACTTATAGTGCCAAATGTCTATGTAAATACAGAATTGGTTGCTGCAATTGTTGCAAATTATAGGCCTGACACTAGGGAAATTGTATCTAGTGAAGGAGGCAGGCTAACAGAGATTACTAGAGATGTAATCAATGAAGTTTTTATGCTCAACCCTAACACAGAATGGGCTATTGATCCACAGGAGTTAGATATGGAATACAAGAAGAATGAACTCTTGTATAGAAAGAAATTGGCATCATTCAGGTCTCCAAATGTAAAAGGGGATGATAAGAAGCTAACACCACAGCAAACTGCCCCTTATAGCATAGATTTGTTCATCAAATATTTTGTAGACACATACTATGCCTTACGCCAAGTATGTGTTGTAGATGCCAAGAACCTAAATCTGAATTGGATGTTGATGATTTGTATGGATATCCAAAGCAGGAATATCAATAGGCCTTTTGACTATGCTTCTTTGGTAGCTGAGGGTTTGCATAATGCCCTATGTGATTTCAAAACTAGCAAATCAACAATTTTTAGGTATTATTCTCTCTTAATGCATATATTTCTATATAAAGGTCTTAAGGTTTGGTATCCTGATATGAATATTATAACAATGGCTAGAGGATAACCACTCCTGATTCAAGAATGGACTTACATTTGGGACTCAAACATGAATGAGTCAAGTTATTTTATTTTTGAGAATCTTTTTGTAAGAAAGCTTCTAAGTATTTTGTAGAAGGATGTTAGGTGGGGTCAAACCCAAAAGGCTAAAGAATTTCTCAGGCCTAAAGAATGTAAGCCTGAATTAGGTATCACCCACAATTGGGGATCATGGTTCTACTTTAAGGACCACAAAATTATAAGGATTTTTGGAAGCCCTGTCACTCCTAGATGTTTGCCTATTATTGTTCAAGATAAGGTGGCCTTCTTCGAAATCATACATCAGCTAGTTGAAGTTGATAAGTCCTTGGTAGGGGGGTCACACAAGAAAGGATCAATGATCCCATCACAAGTTGTGATTGGGATGTATCATTTTTTGAATAGGAAAGTATATGACATCCTTGATTCTATGCTAAACAAGTATAGGCTTCCCTAAGCCAAGTATATATTCTATGACTCTGAATGGCTTATCAAAAAGCTTGGAAAGGCCAACATACAAGAACATCAATGGGATGATAAAGATGATGAAGAGCTCATAAGAAATGCATAAAATTATGATTAAGTATTGAAAAGAAAGCAAAGATGGTATAGAATGAGAGCAATTTTTTCCTCCTATACAGATATTGATAGTATTCCTTTGCCTAATGACAGGCCTCGCTTAGATGTTGTATCTATAGTACAAGTGGTAGAGGAGGAAAGGCCACAATCCCCTTAGTCAATTGGCTCCCCCATTGGCCCTACTTACCCTCCCCTAAGTCCTCAAGAACCTCCTCCCACAGCTGCTCTTGATCCTGAGTTATCACACCCTTCCCCTTCAGAAAGGTTGCTTGCAGAAGCAGCTAAGAAAAAACCTATGGTTGCATCATCTTCTACTGGCCCTCTTTCTCAGATACCAGAGATCCCAAGGGTTGTGACTCCTTTGCACATGCTTTCCCCAGGGAGGGAAATCCCATTTCAATCTTATAGGGGTTTTGAATTCCAAGGAGATGAGCCTTAAACCCCTCATAGATTTGATAGAAGGACAGGGATAACAATTCAAATTCCTTCTAAAGAGTGGGCCCTTGATGCATTCAAGCTTGGAGGGGACCTAAGGGAAGATGTAAGATTGAATGCTTGTTAGCAGTTCATGAGTGATGATCATTTCATAAACACCAAGGAGTTGAAGCACTTTTTCATAAGAAATTTGAAAAATGAAATTGAAAGGAGTAGAGGCATTAATTTTGATGATTTGGGGAATGAAGAAAGGTTGAGAATGAAGGATGAAGTCCTAATAGCTACAAATGAGCAATATCTGCTATGACACCAAAAATAAGAAGGGAGATTATGAAGAGGAGTGGGATAGTTCTTTTTGAAGGATGGGACATTTCTTCTACCATTGTCTTTGATGAATTGAGAAAGAGAGATGCCATAGATTTAGATTCAATGGATCCAACACAAAGAGAGGAATTACTTTCAGGAGTGTTATTTGATGATCATCTTGATCAACTAGTTATTTGGTGCCTTCATAGAGTTACAAGAAGGCCTCACATGAGCTATGAAGTTGATCAATTATTTGGAAGTCTATTAGTCAAGAGAGTGGTTGACACTTCCATCATAGAGGAAACAAGCCTGAATCTAAATGTGGCAAAGTTTTCCCATAAGGTGGCTTTGAAGACAGAGGAGGTCACCATTCTGAGAGAAAGGGTGACAAACTTGCAAGAACAACTGTATACAGGGCCTACATATACACCCCCGAGCATGATCTAGCATACATCTAATTAATTTATAGGATTAAGGAATGATTTAGCTCATGCTAAATTAGAAATAGTCAGTTTGAGTAATGAGAAGGATGTGTTAAAAGTGAATTTTTTGCAGATGGAGAGGAGAATAAAGATTGATATGGAAAAATCATTGTTGGAGTCAAAGATCAATGAAATCTTGGACCATGCAGATGCAGCATGGGATGAGCATAGAGAGTTGCTAAAGTTTTCTTAGGAGCATTTGAAGTGGCAACATTTTGTAGCATGCTCATTATCTCATATGAGCAAAACAATTGCAATATTGGAGATTTCACTAATTAAGCCTCTCCCAAGTTTCTTACATGCCATGATTGAGGGCTTTAAGGCCAGGTTTGGGGTGATAAAACAACTCTTTACTATTCACAGGATGTATACATAGAGAATTGGCAATGAGCTCAGAGGCTTTCATTACCTGGTCACCAGTCACATGCCTACTCTATTTGATAGAGAGAGAAGTGAAACAGAGGGAGAAAAGGTCCTGAGGTCCAAGACAGAATGGATAGCTGACATCAAGACAATCCAGAGTCAGATGTTTCCTGATATTATTTTAGAAGATGCACAACTCATCAAGAAGTTGGGGTCATACATGGATGCACTATCAAGGCTTGATAGTCGCATGACCAAAATGGAGGTGGCTAGATCAGAGATTGTAGACAAGGAGTACCAAAAACACCTCAAGGCTCTCCAGGACCTCAAGCAATATGAATTTGATGATTTATAATCCTTTCCTCCTCTCTTTTCTATGTTTCTATGACTTTGAAATTTTGAATTTTTAAATTCACAGTTTCTTGCCTTTTTTATTATCTTGTTTATTTTTTTCTCCTCCTCGGTTAAAAAGATATATGATGGTGTATGCCTTGATTGAATCACTAGTCTTTTCTTTTATCTCAAAGATTCTTATTTCTATCTTGCATATTTATTGCATATCTTTGGAAAGATCTCATAAGCTGCTCTCTGTCACTATGTATTAACTAGGTCTACAGGGTTATCAAACTTTTCAATCTGATAAGGGAGCTTGAACGAAGAAAAGGAGGATTCCAGATCATTTCCAACATCTAGTACCTGCGGAGGAAGATAAAGGAATGTCTACCTATATCAGAAGGCTGAAAAGTTTTTTGTCTTTTTCTTGTCATTCGGTCACCTAAATTTTGAAATTGTAAAAGGCCTGAAGCTTGTTGCATCCTTACTTTTTATAAAAGGATAATCAAGGCCTTATATTTCTTCTTCTTCTAGCTTGAGAAAAACATAGACAATTAACTCTGAGAGAAGCTTGTATGCTTATTTTCACTAAGGGTGAATGGTATGTAGTAGTTTTTAGAAGTTTTACAGTGCAGTACTGTGACTCAAATATGTGTCCTACTTGTAGTGAATTTTGCAAAGGATCATGTGTACAATTTTTGCATATATAAAACACCTTGAAATCCAATTTGGTGCTTTCAAAGTTGTTTCTCTTACTTGTTATCCAAAGTCTCATATGAATTAATAAAATCAAGGGTTTTGAATTCATATTTCTTCACTGTGTTGATTGAGTTTGAATGAATTTTAGCTTCTGTAGACACTTAAATTTGACTAATCAATTTAATCAAATTTAATTCCCTTAGCCAATTAATTAATTAAATATCTTAATTAATTAAGCCCATCCCCATTTCCAATCCCTTGAATTAATTAACCTAATTAATTAATTCCCCCCTTTCTAGTCCATGAATTAATTAATTAATTCCCTCATTTTTCATCCCATATTTGAATTAATTAAATTCAAATATCCCATTTGACCCACATGTCTCCTAACTCTTAACCACCTAACTAACCCTCCCTTCTAACCTAACCTCCAATCTTACCATGGATTCTAACCAACCCTATCCTCCCAACCAACCTTATCCTATCCTATCCTAACCTCCCCTCAAATGTGTGTGCACACACATAATTCCCTAATTTCCTTAATTTTAGGAAATTTGATCCTATTTTGGGTGGCCTCCTCCCAAAATGGACATGTGTCCTTGTGGGCACATGTCAAGCCCTTTTTTAACATTTGTCTCCCTTGGGGACACTTATCAACCCTATTTAGCCACTTGTCCTCTTAATTTGAGGACAAGTGTAGAATCCCATGATTCCACATGGCATCCTTAGGATTGCCACAGGACAAGTGTTGCATTCCATCCCTTCCTATCCCTCGAATCCCTATTTAATCCCCTCTCATTTTGGAGCAAATCATCCACTTTTCATATAATACATTATTATAATGGAGCATTTCACTCTCCATTAGCACAATCCATATCATCATAATGCCCAATTCCATCTTCATACCCACTCATCCTGTCATTGCATCTTGAATCCATTTAGCACATCCCACATCATGGAGCAATCGAGCACAAGCTACGTCATGAGCACACATCCAAACAAGGGATAATCGAATCAAAGGTTGAAAAGGGGGTTTGCATTCACTTGTTTATGCTCTTACATTTCATTTTCTTCCTTTCTAAGCATCCCTATCTCAAGGTGTATTGAGTTAATGGCCTGCTTGATTATTTTCATTGTTATTTCGATCTTTTATGTTTAGCACGCATATTTACCCCACACATTTTCTGGCACGCCCCGTAACACCCACTTCACGAGTCAATCTAATCATTTTATGTTGTTTGAGTGATCATTTTTGCAGGTATTTTGGTGCTGGAAGGCAAAATTTACATCCTCGTAACTTCATTTTTGCAGGTTTTCATACGAATCTGCACCCAGTTTTAACCCTTGCGCAATCGTCTTCACAGAAATTTGCAATCGCTTAGACATCCTTGCGCATTCGTTTATACAAAAATTCGCATTCATCCTTTCAACATTGCACATTCGTCCTGACAACTAGTCGCATTCGTCTAGTTAAATTGAGCTAATTTTGTTTCTGTCGATTTTGCTATTTTTTGTGTCGCCTCTGTGTTTCGAGCCTCTGTGTTTTCCCAGATTGTAGAAATTTTAATTAGGGCGGAATATATGTTTTTTTATTCAATTGGCTAAGCATGGCTCACAGGGTTAAACTCAAAATTGCAGGTTCGCAGGAGCAAGCAGAGCGCAGGAGATCGCAGAAGGAGCAGGGACGAATCATCAAGGCAGAATCGGTCATTCGTGAAACGAAAGAACAAATCAAAAAATTTGAATACGAGCAACGGGTTGTCGCCTACATTCTAAAATACAACATGGTCCCGATTGCGCCCTGATTCTGCTAACCCTTCTCTGTCAAAATTTTAGCATTTTATTTTGTAAAAATTTTTAATTTTCATTTTTGCTCTGCCCAGTTAACTATTGCGCATTCGTTCATAACCTATGTCGCATTCATGTAGATGTTATGTCGCATTGCTTTAGACAGAAATTCGCATTGGTGTACACAGAAATTTGTATTCGTGTTGACATCATGTCGCATTCGTTCTGTAACTGTGTCGCATTCGTTTTGTTTCTGCTTTATTTTTGTTTTCAGGTTTTTCTGTGTTATTAACTCGTTGACTGCAACGTGTGGAAAAACAAGGTTCTGGTAGAGGTGTTTCGAATGGTCAAAGACAATATAAAACCCCAAATTACTAGTCAACTTGCTTGCAGGGACGTTTCAATTGGTCAAAGAAAAATTTTAAAAGTCCTAACTGTTTGTTTTGCAGAGATAACTTAGGAGAGTGTTTTCTTTTTAGAGTAAACAACACTATATTTGGGGATTAAAATGAATCATTTCTCTTTCGTGTTTGGAACACTTGTGCACATGTAGGGTGGACCGACAGTTACACCTATTATCCTCTCCCCTCGCCTTCACGAATCTTGGGTGAAGCGAAGGTGATTAATGACGCCCATTTTTATCTTTAGTAGCTCATCACCTCAAGGGAGTGTTTCAAAACAGGAGCACGTTGGGGATAGCATCTCTCCCAACATGACCTCGAGTGGTGTTTTTCGAGTCGCTATACAAAAACCTGGTCAAACGACTGGAGTGTTGAGTGAATTCGTCGTATGTGGAGGCCTTCTCTGCACCGATAAGCTCAATTAGAGCCTTAAGTGGCTTGCTTCACGAATTCATTGTTGGACTGGACCCTTCGAAAAATTACTATAAACCAATGTTATAGTGGCCCCAATCCTTCTACTTGTTGGCTTAGGCGTTGTGATACGCGCATGCTGAAGACACCCCTCATGTACCCCTCAATCGGAGATAGAAAATTTCTCGAGATTCTCGGATCTTTAGAAATTTGAAGCTTGGCATGCCTGAGAAGTGTGTGTCGTGGAGTGGAGCCAATGCTTCCAAACTTCTATCTATCCTCTTGAATGTGGTATTCTGGGCTAGGGGATTCAACAAGTATTGTCTTTGACTATCCTAGGAAGTGCATATTTGCTTCTCATTTTCATACTCGCATTTTTTTCTATGTTTGGTGTCGAAATAATCTTTGTCAAAAATCAATTCAAAACATCAAACAATCTCACGTCACTAGGTCCTAGTTTGTTCTCATCGTTCAACACTTTTCCTCTTGTTCTATTGAGTTTACATCAATTATCTCATTACGTTGTCAAAATTTACCTAGGTCAAGTGTCAATTCATCTTGGTGGTCATCTATTCCAAATTGATGTTGTTACTATGGTCCTCTAAGGTCTTTGACTTGCATAATCAAACTTTTATCATTGCAATTGCTAAGTCATTACCTTTGTCGTCATTTCAAATCTTGCATCGTTTCTATTGTCCTTTAAGGTCTTTGACTTGCATAATCAAACTTTTATCATCACAATTGCTAAGTCATCACCTTTTTCCTCCATTTCAAATTGGCGTCATCATTATCACTTACCTAAGGTTTTGGACTTGCATAATCAAACTTTCATCATCGCAATTTCCAAGTCATCATCTTTGTCGTCATTTATTCCAAATCGTGTGTCGTTACTAATGTCTACTAAGGTCTTTGAGTTGCATAATCAAACGTTTATCATCTCAATTAGCAGTCCTAACTTTGATCCCTCGTTTCAATTGAACATCGCTAATCAAATCTTGGTCATCATCCTTAGCTTGCATCGTCACCATCGTCCTTTTGAACATCTACATTATTGATCATCAATCGTTTCACTTAAGTCAAGGGTTAAATATTTTCATCCAAGTTCGATTTCCTAATTTGATCAATTGCATCACTGATTGTGTCACATCATTCCAATCAAATCAATCCTTCTTGTTTGATCAATCAGTTGATACTACAATTTAGTCCTATCAGTTTATTCAATTTAGACAAAGCAATCCTTATTCATTCCCATCTTTTCAAATCATAATAGTCTGCATCTTTTTCTGCGACAAATCATCATCAACTCCTTGACTATATCATGTCTAGAGTTGCATCTTTATTTCATCATGGTCTTATCACCTTGAGCCAGAGGTTTGACTTAATTTGATTTATTTCGTTGCTTGAGTGTATCCTCTTAAGTAACTTTAGTGTCGCACTGCTTTACTCAGACATCATCCAATTTTGATTTGAGTATTTTGGTTCCTTAATTGATTTGTCTTTGGATCAGTCATTGCGTTCATCTCGAATCCTTTCTTAGTCAATATTGATCAAATCAGATAGTTTATCAAATCCTTGATTTTGGTTTCGCATTCTCATTAGCTCATCATCTCATCTCGTGTTCATGCCCGTTGTCACTCGATATCAGTCTCGACGAGCTATGGAACAACAACCCTCTCAGTTCGGTCTAGGATTCTCAAAACCTCAAACGAATCCTGATTCAGAGGTTAGCCCTATTATGTCAAGAAATTTTCCTACCACTTATGATTCGCTAGCTACAATCATCTCTGATGAAGATATGGTCAATAAACCCAATGAGACAGATGTCCAAATTAATCCCATTGACCAATTTCTTTCAAATCCTGACAATGCTCAAATGGTAGATGAAATCATAGAAATACGCAAGAATCTCATCTTCATGAGCATGGTGGCACAAGGCATGATGATTGCATCACCCGATGCAACTGTGACCGCAAGTCTACAAGCACCTCCTCAACAACAAGTTCCCTTACAAAAAATCTCATCAACATTTCTGATCCAACAACAAAACCAATTATCAGTGGCACCGCCACCACAAAGTGCCCAACTTACTTCAATCGGATACCACCTTTGGGAACTCCTAGACGTCATTATCAACCTTTTTATAATGCATCAAGACCTACGTTACCTCTTTTTTTGGGAGGGGGTATCTATAATGCACCTGTCAATGTTCCATCTACACAACTTCACACATCTCTTCCATTGACGGGTCAAATTCCCATGACGTCTAGTATCATGCAAGTTACGCCTTTCATCAATCGTGTCACTCAACCTGTGAATGTGTTATTAATGCAAGCACCAGTTTGGACTACAAGAATTCTTGGCTATCCATCATCATCTGTCACACAGGCTATGACTAGGGGCATGAGCCACACAATGCCATTATCATTTGTGCCCCCACCTGTCCAATCGGTGCCACAAGTTGTCAACGCCCCGCAGTACCAACCTCAAGTGACGTCGCAACTGATAATTTCATGACCACGATTTAGTTACTTACAAGGACCTCCTTCCTCTTATGTCATGAAAAACATTCATCAACAACAAGGTGGTGTTAATCAGAATCCCCCATCGCAAAACGCTATCCCTAACTATATTGGGGGCAATTATCTTTCAGGTGGAACCTCTTAGATTCAACAAGTTCCTCACATGCCACAACCTATGGCTCCTCAACAGAATGTTACAACCTACTCGCAACCACTCCAATATCAACAAACATCGGTCGTTCAACAATAGATTCCTATCTGCCAAAACACGACAGACTACCAAAATCCGCCACAACAATCAAACTATCAAAATTCACATCAACTGGCACAGCAAGGACCATATTATTAATCTACTACGTCGTCTCTCGATCATTTTCCTATCAATACCAAATGGGAGGAAATGAAGCCCAGTCTTAAATCATTACAAGAAAATAATGTCGAATGGGTCTTCAAATTTGAAGAATTTTGTCCTTACCCATTCGACAAATCCATAACGAATATGCCTTTTCCAAAACACTTTGAAACGCTGATATTTGAAAAATACAAGGGGAAAGGAGATCCATGTCTTCATATCAAGGAGTTCTTTATGGCTTGTCAGGAAATGGCATGGTGCAACAACTATCTTCTTCGATTGTTCTCTAAAAGTCTCAGTGGTCCTTCTCTAGAATGGTTTTCCAAACTACCATTCGGTGTTATCACTACCTTCGCAAACTTATCTGAGCGTTTCGTAGCTCAGTACCACTACAACATAGAAAATGATATCTCTATGCTCGACCTATGTCAAGCTAAATAGAAAGGTGGTGAAAATCTCCTAGATTACACCCAAAGATGGAGATCCCTTGCTGGAAGCCTCTCGTGTACGATGCCAGACACTCAATTGGTCTCAATTTTTATCAACAATCTCCATCCAAAGCTTGCATATCACATCTAATTAACTTGTGCAAGCACTTTCAAAGACATCATGACTAAAGGACCGTCCGTAGAACATGATCTATTCGACGAGGGGATCATCAAACTCTACAAATATCACTCTGATAAGCCTAATCATGACAAGCAAAGGTATTGGAACAAAAACAATAATGTTTTCGGCGATGGGATCACTGATTCCAAAATAGTGCAAATGATCGTGGTTGCGAAGCCACCACCCTCACAGCAATCATATGCCAACTCTTCTCCAACCGTGTATGTCAATCAACGCCCCCAATCCCAAGCAAAAAAATGTGTAGGCTAATCAAACCAATACGATCACTGTATCTCAAGCTTCTTCCCGTTAGGCAGGCTACAATGGCCCATGACGTCAATTTATCCCTATGGCGGAACCTCTAGATGTGATCTTCAAACGCATGGAACAACATAACATGGTTGTCTATCCTCAAACATAACCATTCGATGAGTCCAAACCTAAGCTTGACTAGTATAAGGATAATCAATACTGTGCATATCATCGCGTTCAGGGTCATGACACAAACAAGTGCATGAAACTTAGACACTTGGTTCAATACCTCATTGACTAGGGTAAAATTGTTGTCAACCCTATCACGAGAAAATCCCCAAATGCCAATCTTGGCATGTATAAGAATGCTCTTCCTAAGCATCAAGGTGAAGCAAGCACATCAAATGATATTCAAAGTCATACGACTAATAATATCAATTACAATAACGTGCCCTTCGATTATGGTCCCACAATAGGATACATTTCTTAGGAAAATGATCATGTCCACATGATTTGCGTCAAAGGAGTCGATACCCAATGTGCAATAACCACTAGAAGAGCTCATATATCAGTCCTTGGGGCTCCCGTACCTAATGCTACCCCAGCCACATCTGTGTCTACGCAATACAATATCCTCGAGCATTTAGGGAAAACTCCTGCACATATTTCCATCTTGGATTTTCTAAAAGCCTCCCCTACTCATCAAGAGATCCTCATGCGAACATTGCAAGAGGCTTGCATACCTAGCAATATTGATCCTACACAATTCCAAGCCCTAGTCGTGCATTTGTCTCCATGTATCATCTCAGTTTCACACAGTCTGATGCTACGGTCCTAGATCCTGATCATATATGACCGCTTAACATCGAATCCATTGTAAAACAATACTAGGTTAAAATAGTCCTCATTGATAATGGTTTTTCCCTAAACCTCTGCACATTAAATTTTTTTACTCAAGTGGGGTACAATGTCGCAAATATGCATAATCAATGCATCACCATCAAGGCTTATAATAATGTTGAGAGAAGTTCAATTGGGATGATTGATCTCCCAATCCACGTGGGCCCAGTAACCCAAAGCACCTTGTTCCACATCGTTGATCTTAGTTTACCATTCAATATCCTCCTCGGTCGCCCATGGATCCATGCCATGTAGGTCATCCCTTCCAATTACAACCAATGCCTCAAATTCCCTTATTAAGGCTGCGAAATTACAATCCATGGTGACACTCAACCATTTGAGTACTACTGTGCTCTCGAGGCATCTTTTCCATACTCTCGGCATTTCCCTGACATCAATATTGGAGCTGCTCAAACCTCATCATCTTCCTCATATGTTGACCCCAATGCCATCCTTGCTACTGTGAAAGAAAATACCTCCATTGCATCCTCCTCTCAACTCAAGATCAACGATGCCAGTTGTGGCGAGTATGCCCTCCAAGGCATTTTCACAATGGGTCCCCTACCTCTAGATCCGCATACTCACAGAAAATCTACCAAGGAACAGAAGAAGAAAGGACTTGTAGTTCGCCAGTGTGGTTCCACCACTTTCTAGTCTCAGGGTGAATTAAATCATGAGGTCATAGAAGGAGATATTAACCAATGGATCTTCAAAGATGTTCCTATAGATAATGACACTCACCTCAATTAGTTCAAAGAGAAATATCTAGCCACTCATAAATGGGCTACTCAAAAATGGAATTATCAAGGTGGTGGGCTAGGCCAAGAAGAACAAGGAATCATAAGACCTATTGATCTAACTCCTAATGTAAATCATCAAGGGCTTGGTTTTGGATTTCCCTCCCATGAAGCCTCAAGTTCAGCAAGCACTTCTAGAAACAATTAAAGCACCTCACTCGATACCAAAGACATGCCTGAGGAGGTTTTCATACAAACATACGACAATATAGATAGCTCTTCAACCTTTGGCACATCTAACCTCTTTGATACATTTTTCCTTCTCATTGACCTTCCCCTTCGCCATCTTGAACTCATTGATTGGGGTCAAAATATTGCACACCTAGACACATTCCATAATGACACAATGCTCCTACAATTTTAGGGGGCAACTGAGTGTGCACCATACTATCATCCTGAGCAGAATACAATTTACAAGCTAGATCCTCAAGGTTATTTTGGGGAAGAAGGAATCCTTAACCACAAAAATAAAAAGAATCAAAAGATCAAGGGTCTTGTGGTGAAAACCTTTCGAAGGCACTTATAGACCATAAAATAGTAAAAATAAAGGATGTATCTTATGGTGAAAACCTCTCTGAGGCACCAGAGGATGAGGATTATCTTCTTCCCCTCATTGGTGATCAGGTTCCTAAAGATCACCAATCCTCATAGATTAGACCATAGAGATAAATTTGGGCACAACAGAAAACCCACATATCACTCATGTTGTTGCCTCTTTATCTGAAGATGAGTTTCAAGTGTTCTCTGATATCCTTTATAAGTGGCCTATCAACTTCGCATGGTCTTATGTAGATATGCCTGGTCTTGACCCTGAGCTCGTAGTTCATCATCTAACAGTTAATCCAAATGTCAAACCAGTTAAATAGAAACTATGTAAAATGCATCCTAGGATAGCACTATTGGTCAAAGTAGAATTGGAAAAGCTCTTGGAGGTTAAATTCATCTGACCTATTGACTACTCAGAGTGGATCTCCAACATGGTGCCCGTTTCCAAGCCTAATGGGTCTATTAGAGTGTGTACAGATTTTAGGGATCTAAATAAAGCATGTCCAAAAGATGATTTTCCACTCCCCAACATTGACATCCTTGTCAATTTAATAGTAGGACATGAAATGCTATCTCTCATGGATGGGTTCTTAGGATATAACCAGATAAAGATAGCAGAAGAAGATCAACATAAAACTGCTTTCACAATCCCATGGGGAACTTTCTGTTATCAGGTCATGCCTTTTGGTCTCAAGAATGTTGGCGCCACATACCAACGTGCCATGATAGTGATCATTCATGATCTTATGCATAAGATATTAGAAGACTATGTGGATGACATATTGGGTAAGTCAAAGACAAGAGTAGAATATCCGGACATCCTAGAGTAGATATTTGAGTGTCTAGCTAAGTACAAATTGTGTGTCAATCCCAAACAATTGTGTATTTGGAGTTACCTCAGGTAAACTCCTAGGGTTCATAATATCTAGACGCAACATCGAGGTCAATCCTAAAAAGGTCAAAGCAATTCTAGAGATGCCTCCTCCCAAAACATTGAGAAATATGCATAGTTTACAAGGAAAGTTGTAGTCTATCTAACGCTTCATAGCTCAACTTGCAAACAAGTGTCGGCCATTTACACATCTTCTTAGAAAAGGTACAAAATTTAAATGGGATGTGCAATGCCAGCAAGCATTTGATAAGATCAAGGAATATTTAGCTAATCCTCCAGTCCTAATGCCACCCATCCCAGGGAGTCCCTTTCTCTTGTATATCTCAATTACTCCAACAATTGTAGGGGCACTTCTGGCCCAACATGATAATCAGGGGAAAGAGAGAGCAATTTATTACATCAGCAAAACCTTGGTCAGATATGAGCTCAATTACTCTTTCATGGAAAAAGCATTTTTAGTTGTCCTTTTCTCTCAAAAGTTGTGACACTACATGTTAAGTCATATAGTTAAGTTCATTTGTAGGATTAATCCCCTCAAATATCTACTTTCAAAGACAACCCTAACAGGACAAATGGCCAAGTGGGTTATGTTACTCAATGAATTTGATATACAGTATGTCGAAAAAAGAGCCATCAAAGGGTAGGTCATTGCCAACCAGCTAGCAGAAACACCATTGGTCAATACATATCCACTAGTCACAGAATTTCCTGATGAGTATGTCTGCTTAGTCACAACACAACCCCCCTAGAAACTTTATTTTGATGGTTCCTACACACAAAAGGGAGGGGGGGTAGGATTCCTATCACTCCTCAAGGTGACTTTATCCCTAAATCATTCAAGCTATCTTTCCCATGTACCAACAATATTGATGAATATGAAGGCCTGATCACTGGGCTCAAGATAGCTATTCAATGGAATATCTCAAATCTCTTGGTTTATGGAGATTCACAACTAGTCATCTGACAAGTCAATGATGAGTATCAAACCAAAGATGACAAGCTCATACCATACAAAATAATGGTTGATGACTTTAAGCAAAACTTTCATAATATCATATTTGACCAGATTCCTCGAGCTCGGAACAAAGCAGTCAACCCAATGGCTACTATTGGGTCCCTTTTTCATATTGAATCAAATAGTCCAAGGTATGAGTTTTTAGTTGAACAACTTCTGCAGCCTGCATTTGAGACATCACACACAGAAATGGTGTGCAAAATTATTGGACCCCAATCACCCTGGTATCATGACATACATTCCTACCTCAAATATGGTACCCTTCCCCCCAACATATCCTATAGTGACTGTCATACCCTCATCTATCGTTAAGCCTGATCTACCCTCATAGGAGATGATCTATATCATCACGGCTACCATGAAATCCTCGCTAGATGTTTAGATTCGAGTGAAGCTAATATTGCAATGAAAGAAGTGCACGCCATATAACTTGTGGTGCTCATACGAGTGGATACGTTCTTTCTAAACAGCTCTTAAGAGTGGGATACTACTGGCCCGCCATGGAACATGATTGTTGTGAATTTTTGAAGAAATGTGTGCCTTGTCAGTAGCACAGACACCTGATTCATGTTCATGCACAGAATTTGCAGCCTATTACAACACCATGGCCTTTGTCTACATGGGGCCTCGACCTCGTTGGTAAGATTCATCCTCCTTCCTCAAATGGACATAAGTTTATCATTTCCGTAACAAAGTATTTCACCAAATGGGTGGAAGCCATTCCCCTCACCCTCACTACTGGTGTCCAAGTGTCCAAATATATCTTGTACCACATCATTTTCCTCTATGGGATTCTCTCCACCATTATTACTGACAATGGAACTGCATTCAAAAACCAACATATGGGTGACCTTTGTTCCACATTCCTTATTCAACATCATTGGTCTACACCACACTACCCCCGAGGGAACGGCCAAGCCAAGGCAACTAATAAAACATTGCTCTGTATCCTAAAGAAAGTTGTCAATGAAACTGGTCATGACTGGCACCTACACCTCAATCCCTCCCTTTGGGCTTGTCGTACCAATATCCAGACTCCCACTGGAGCTACCCCCTATTCCATTGTTTATGGTACAGAAGCATTCTTACCAATTGAGGTCGAATGCCATTGTTGCGCGTATCCTTGAAAGAGTTTGTTTTTGATGAAGACTATAGAGTGGCAAGACTAGCCCAGCTAGATCTTCTTGATGAGCAACGTCAAAGGGCCTATGATCATTTTCAAATATATTAGATCCACCTTAAGAAGCAATATTAGAAGAAGGTCCACCCTTGTGAATTTGAAGTAGGAGATTTAGTCCTAAGAGAAAACCCAACAAATCAGCAAGACCGAGAAAAGAAAGGAAAGTTTTAAGCTAATTGGCTCGGTCCATATGTGGTCACCGAAAAATATGGTTTAGGGGAATATCAGTTATCCACTCTAGAAGGGGAGCCTCTCAATGACCCCCTCAATATCCTGCACCTGAAAAGATTCTATGCCTAGTCCGTGGCAATGTACCTCCTGTTCTAAAATTAGAAAATTCAAAAAAAAAGAAAAGAAAAAATAGTAAAGAAAAATAAATTCATCCTCTAATGAAAACCACTTCTTATGGCTCCTTGGGCATGTACATATGGTGAAAACCTAGCAACAGTCACCATCTGTAAAGGGCAGTTCCATTATCCTTTCATTCTCACATTCACCTTTCCATGGTGTGATATCTATTGTTACCCACCCTCATCTACATCTCCCATCTGCATCTCCATCGCATCCACCATTTTTAGTGTGGTATCCCATGGTACCCACATTCCCTCACCTCCATTTGCTTCACCTAGTGTCTTTGTTTGTCCATAGTCCTTGTAAATACCCTTCTGGGCTTGGTCTTTTGTGCATAGTTTTGTCTCGTCCTGTATATCTCGTCGCCTTCTCCTTGGTTGCTTTGTTGGTTGTATATAGGTCATGTTGTACAAAGGCATCCATCGTGTCCTTTGAGATCATATCCTATCAGATTTCTCTTCGACAATCATCCTTGAGCATCTTTGTCATCATGATCCTATCAAGTCCCTTTTTTCATCCAATCATCGCCAATCTTTTATCTGGGTGTTGTTTCGAGATATACCATTCTCACATCAACAACACCCATCATCAATCTATGCAAGATGTATCCTTCTTCAAGTCAGACACCATCAAATCCTCATCCAATCAATCATCCTTTGACAAAAGATATCTGAGACACTTATGTTGGATTTGATTCCTTTTTATCTTTGTTTATCTTAAAGCTCCTTGAGTCTTGTTTACTCTTGGTCACCATGATCCTTTATCTCATGGTGCGCTAGGATTAACAACGCTTGAGATGTGATCTCGTTGCTTTTGGTTTTGCTTGGCATGTTTTCTTGATGTGTCCCTTGTTGTTCCCTCATGAGGTCTCTGTTATCTCATGTTACACTGGGGCATGTCTTCTGCTTGTGGTTTTTCTAGCATCGTTGCCTGCAGGGTCTTTGTAACTCTATGTGATACTAGACTAGCCTGCATGTCTATTTATATGTGTCAGTTCATGCATTGGCTGTGAAATTCCACCCCAGTTCCTCATACCTTGGTGACTCACATACATTGCTAAATAAAAATAAGTGCTCACTACATGACGTCTCATTTTGCAGGTGCTTACGCTCTATGATGTTTCCATTTCCATATCCATTGCATTTGCATTTGCTCCCCTTTTCCCTTTGATTTGTCTCCCCATAGGCTTCACCTTTCGTTTCCTTACACTTCGTCCACTAGGGAAATGTTTCTTTCGAGACACTGTCTGGCAAGCTTTCCCCGTGCACCCTCTCGAGGGGGCATCCCTGGCCATCTTTTGTCCGTCTAGGGAATTTTTCTTGCTCCTTTTCCTTCAAGCCGCTAGTGTCTTATTTTCTTCACACCGACACTATTCTAGCACCACTATGAAGAGGGAAAAAATTTAGACACTTAAATTTGACTAATCAATTTAATCAAATTTAATTCCCTTAGCCAATTAATTAATTAAATATCTTAATTAATTAAGCCAATCCCCATTTCCAATACCTTGAATTAATTAATCTAATTAATTAATTCCCCCCTTTCTAATCCATGAATTAATTAATTAAATTAATTAATTCCCTCCCTTTTCATCCCATATTTGAATTAATTAAATTCAAATATCCCATTTGACCCACATGTCTCCTAACTCTTAACCACCTAACTAACCCTCCCTTCTAACCTAACCTCCAATCTTACCATTGGTTCTAACCAACCCTATCCTCCCAACCAACCTTATCCTATCCTATCCTAACCTCCCCTCACATGTGTGTGCACACACATAATTCCCTAATTTCCTTAATTTTAGGAAATTTGATCCTATTTTCGGTGGTCTCCTCCCAAAATGGACATGTGTCCTTGTGGACACATGTCAATCCATTTCATGACATTTTTCTCCCTTGGGGATACTTGTCAAGCCTGGTTGAGCCACTTGTCCTCTTTGAGGACAAGTGTGGAATCCCATTCCACATGGCATCCTTAGGATTGCCACTTGTCCTCATCCTTAAGATTGCCACTTGTCCTCTTTGAGGAAAAGTGTTGCATTTTCACCATCCCTTCCTATCCTTCCAATCCCTATTTAATCCCCTCATTTTGTAGCAAATCATCCACTTTTCATATAATGCATCGTTATAATGCAGCATTTCACTCTCCATTAGCACAATCTATATCATCGTAATGCCCAATTCCATCTTCATACCCACTCATCCCATCATTGAATCTTGAATCCATTTAGCACATCCTGCATCATGGAGCAATTAAGCACAAGCTATGTCATGAGCATACATCCAAACAAGGGATAATCAAATCAAAGGTTGCAAAGGAGGTTTGCATTCACTTGTTTATTCTCTTACATTTCGTTTTCTTCCTTTCTAAGCATCCTTATCTTGAGGTGTATTTAGTTAATGGCCTACTTGATTGTTTTCATTGTTATTTCGATCTTTTATGTTCAGCACGCATATTTACTTCACACAGCTTCTTCTAAAGTGGAGATTAAATTTGATGATCTTTATTCAAAGGATTTTATGTAGAGAACAAGTACTGAGTTACAATTAAGAGATTCATTTCATGTTGTAACCGATACCAGGTATCAACCACTCTAGGCCAAAGGCAGTGTAGAGAATGCATATTTTTTCATTGTAATAATGGTTCATCTAATGCTCAACCCAATGGACAAGGCATTGGTCATGATGTGCTGCTAACTGTAACAAGGAGAAAAGTTTATCAAAACAATACAACAATCATTATATTTTACTAATTTTTTTCATTTTTAAGTACATAGGATAATTCATTTCTCATTGTGATTAGAATTATATAAGGATGAAGGCCACATCCCATAGGGTTTAAAGATCATTGGCTCACATAATAGTCTGAGAACACATCTGTTGTAGCATCATATCAGCCTAAAGGGATCAATAATGCTAACATGAGGGATACCCACCTTGGTCCTACAAAGCCTAAAGTGTAGAGATTGTGGTTTGTTCCTTATCCCTAATCATCACTCTGTCAATTGGTCCACTGATCCAAGGCCTTGAATATTGAGATTGGCCTCTCATAGAGGATCTCTAGAGTAATCAGTTGGGAACACCAACAATATGGTGACTCTATTGGGGAATTGAATAAGAAAAGAGTAGTGTTTAAAAATTTCCCATAATGGTGTTACCTTACAATGAACTTCCATTCAAAAGGCCTATTGCAACTTGGAGAAAAGATGAGCTCACTAATGTGGTTTCTCATCTAGGCACTACTGCTTGGGATAATACATGAAGTCTTGTTGAGTACATGGAAATCAATATAGTCTTAACAATGGAAGAAATAAAGGCAAAATTGATTGAGGAAGAAGTTGAAAGAATGATCCATCCCGGGCCTTTGTAAATAAAGTCAAAAACTATTATCCAAGTAAGTTGTGACATATTTTATTGTCTTGATTAAATTTTCCATGACTTTTATCACTAAACCCTAGGGGTGGCGACTTTGTGTATCTTATACCTCTAAAGTGACTAGTTTAAAATCTATAAGAAACCTTGCTTTGTTGAAAGGGGAATGGTAAAAACCAGAGCTCAAATTCAATTAGACAGGAAATGAATCAAGAAACCCCAAATAAAACTTGGGTTCCTAGGCAGTTAGGTCAATCATCACCTCCTAATGCTCCTAACCTCACAATCCAAAACCTTGCTTTAACCCCAAGAATGGAGAATTTATAGGAGATGTCTCCTCTAGGAATGAGTCTAGGAGTTGAAGGAGCTACATAAGTCCTCAATATATGAATGTGTATTCGATATCATCAAATAACCTAATTCCTAATAAATTACTAAATCATATGATTTGACAAGATGGTTGCAACAATCCAATGACCCTCTATCTATAGCCCAAAGGCAGCATCAGAATGTGAATACTCAATGGGTATTCCCACCACATGATCCAAGTTCTTCCTCTTATCATGTACCTCCATCCCAAAGCTTAGTGACAAATCAATCCCAAACAACTCAAGCCTTTGTTTCCTCACAAGCAGTCAATATTACTACTTGTCCAATTTTTGCACCCCAACTGCCTGATGATGAATTGAAATTGCAAATCGAAGCTTTAAGGGACCAAGTGGAAAGGGTTAGGCTTGAGAAAGAAAGAGAGACTCTCTGCCAACAATTGATGGCTTTGTTACCCACAGGAAATACAAGTACTAGTGCCCCTCTCCCTAATGTTTCTATTCCTTTAACCCAAGGTATTGTTCCTATGGGGAATACTCAACCAAGACCTTCAAATGTGCCAATTTACACTTCCTCTATTGTGTCAACTTCAACCGGGACCAAAATACAAGGGTGTCCTACTGTGTTTAATTATTTTACCAATCTCACTCAAAATTCTACATCCATTTCATCCTTTGGTATGGGCCATAATACTCAGGCTGCTACTGCACCCTTGTACAACACATCAATTCCCATGGGTCAGATGTCACAAAGTCTTGGTATGACCCCTTTTGGTCATCAGAATGTGGGATATAATCCATTTGCTCGCCATCAAAATGTCCATAATCAGAATTGGCAGCAAATACCTTTTCATCAGCCTCAAGTCCACCAGCAAATACCTCAACAACAAGGAGGACAACAGTTTCAACAAGGACAGCCATAGAATCAACAAAATCAAGCCTTCTATCAGCAACAACAAGGAGCCAATATGTTTGCTAGGGATCCTATGCAGATGGATAGATATAGACAAATAAATTTTCATGGGGTTCCTTGATTCCCAAATGCAATCAGTAATGAGGTAAGGTTACAAGTTCCCAAGTTTTCTACAAATAATGCTTTAACAGGAGAGGATCATTTAAGAGCATTTGAGAACTTCATAGATAATTATGAGTTGGAAAATGAATATGTGATAATGATTAACAGATGATCCTAGAGATTGGTATAAAAGTTTACTTGATAGCTCTATCAGCTCATGGAGAGAATTTAAGCATTTGTTCAAAGATCAATATGGGGATCATTCTGACCCTAGTTTTGCTTTGAATGAATTTACAAGTATTCAGAAGGGTGCTAATGAATTTGTTTCATCTTTTAACACAAGGTTTCTCAAATTTTTGAATAAAATTCCACCTCTCTTAAGACCTGCAGGTCCCATATGTCAGAACCTATATATAAGTGCATATGACCCTAAAATCGGATATGAATTGAGAAATAGAAATATTTTTTATTTGAGGGAAGCTTTTAAGGCTGCACTGAATATAGAAAATGATAGGAAAGCATCTGGCATTGTGGGAAAATGAGAGGGTGTTAAGATATTACAAAATCCAAAACATTCTCAAGTCAAGCAAAAGGATGATGATAAGCTTGATAGGGTGATGAAGCAACTAAGGGAACTAGATCATAAGATTGCAAAAAATGAAAAAGGAACCCCTCATAAGAGAAACACACATTATGGATATCAAAGGCCAACATTAATTGGTATGCCTTATAATAAAAATTGGAAAGATGGCAAGCCTTTTCCAAAAAACCCAAGGGAATCCAAAAACAGGGAAACCCCTGATCCATTAAAGGGTCCAAATGTCCATTTTACTGAAGACAACTTCCATGGTGTCTGACATGCCAATTGTCTCATTCTTCAAATATGTATGTTATAGCTTAGTCAATGCATGATGTTGATATAATGGAAGAAAGTTCAGAAAATGAATATGATCAGATAGACCATACCTTAAATATGTTGTCTTTTAATTGTTATGTCAAAGAAGAGGATGCAATTTCTGCAGTTGGTGATAATGAAATTTAAGTAAATATGCAGAGACATAGGACTGAAACATATCATCAGCAAGTTTTTTTAGATGATGATTCACTTGACTATGAGCAACCACTTTCTTCTCTTTTTAGAGAAGATGTAAATACAATTTTGAGAAGATCTACTAATGAGGAGATTAGATCACTTACCATAGCAGCCATTTAGCAAGTAAAGAGTAACTAATTTAAGGAATGAGATGACATGAAATGATTTAGGAAAGCTAGGAGGGTTGTTTTACAAAACAACATCACAGCCAGAACAGTCAGCTCAAGGTGGAAAAAAGAATGAGCTGCAGAATCATAAGAGAGTTCAATTTAGTAGCTGAAATGATGACAGAAAGGAGAACAAGTTGCACATAGAGAGTCCTACCTCAATTGTTGTTACCCTAGTAGTCACCAAAGAAAATGAGAAACAAGAAAATTCAGAGGTGTGTAAACCATCTTCCACTCCTATTATGATTAACACACCTAGTTTTGATATGGCCCAAGCCTTGAATCAGGTAAAAAATTTAGTCCCATTTCTTTAACTAATGAAGGTACAAGACCATAGGAATGTTTCTTTGTCCATGATAGCTAACACTATTAGGGTCTCAAATAGGAATGATGGTGGAAATGGGGGGAATATACCTGTCTCTAGGGTTAATCAAACTCATGAAGCCCAAAATACCACTGCAAATACCCCTAAAGTGTATTTAGGAACAACACTTGATAGGTCCCCTGCTCAAGTGGACCCCTTTTATATCACACTCCTAATCAATAAAAAATTAATCAAGAATTGCATGTTGGATTCAGGGGCAGCAATCAATGTCATGCCTTTGGGTATCATGAAGTAGTTAGGACTTTGGGTTGACACTGCTTATGGAAGGTGTTATGCCATGGATAATAGGGAAGTTCCTATTTTTGGGATAATTAAAGATCTAGAGCTGATATTTGTTGTACATCCTGAGGTTCCTTACAAGATGGATGTCACTGTGGCAGATATCCCTCCTCAATATGGCATGTTGCTTTCAAGACAATGGGGAGCAGTTGTGGGGGGTCATATGCAATTGGATTTTTCTTTTTCCACAATTCCTATGGATGGAAGGAATGTTAAAATTTATAGGGAGCCAGGATCCCAAATGGTTATTGAAAGAGTACTTCCTAAGGAGTTGGTTTGATTTTGTGATGTTGATTTGGAAAATGTCAAAGTGGAACAACCACAAGTCCTACTAAAAAACACTGATGAAATTAACCTTGAGTTTCAGTATGATTAGCAAGGCTTATGGAAAATATATTTTGATGGAGCATGCTCTAAAGAAGGATCAAGTGTAGGAGTTCTATTCATATCTCCTAGCAACAAGACATTCAAGTTTTCTTTCTTGCTGAGTTTTGAGTATACTAATAATATTACAAAGTATGAAGCTTTACTTTTAGGCCTTAATATTGCTGAGAAACATGGAATCAAAGTGCTACAAGCAATTGGAGACTCTAAAATAATTGTATCTTAGGTAAGGTCTAAATACTCATCAAAAAATGCAAGGTTGAAACAGTATAGAAATTGTGTTTGGGATGTTATAAAAAGTTTTGATGCTTTTTCAATTAATTGGGTTGAGAGGAGTAAAAACATGATGGCATATTTTCTTGCCAATGTGGCCTTAAAAAAATTTGATGAGACACTTGTAGGTGTGTCTGAAGTAGAAATCAAATTTAGGCCATCAGTACCGGACAATGTTGCTAATTGGAAAGTTTTCAAATATGATATAGATTTGTTAATTTTTTTGCAATGTGTAGATGGTTGAGTCACAAATAATTCATTGTGATTCTTTGATTCAAGTTGTTGATGACAAAAAAACAATATTTGGGAATGAAGTGGTCCAATTAAAAACAAACAAAATTCTTAGAGGATTGGTTGCATTGGAAAGGGTGTTTGATGCAAATGACAAAAATCTCATGAAGTCTGCCCCCGCCAAAAATGAGGAGTTAGAGGAGATTAATTTGGGAAATGACACATCTCCAAGAAAGGTTTATATTGGGAAAAGAATGAGAGCCAACATTAGATCCAAGCTCATAGCATTACTTAGGAAGTATAGAAATGTCTTTGCTTGGTCATATGATGACTTGAAGGCATATAGGGAAGATCTTTTTCAACATGAGATCCCTTTGAAATCAGATGCTAAACCTTTTAGGAAAAAGAAGAGACCAATAAACCCAAGATTGGACCTTAAGATGCAAGATGAACTTGTCAAACTGAGAGATGGGGGAATTATTAAACCCATTAGACATTCAACTTGGGTATCTAATCTGGTCCCTATTAGAAAAAATAATGGAGATATGAGGTTGTGTGTGGATTTTAGGAATTGAAATATTTCATCATTGAAGGATAACTATCCACTTCCTAATATGGAGGCCATGTCGCAGAAAGTTACTGGTTGTGAGATTTTATCTATGATGGATGGGATTTCAGGTTATAATCAAGTCAAATTCAAGGAATCAGAGCAGTATAAATCTGCATTCACCACACCTTGGGGCACCTATTTCTATGTTAGGATGCCATTTGGGTTGACAAATGCAGAGGCCACATTCCAAAGAGCTATGGATGTAGCATTTGCAGGCTTGATTGATTCAATATTGGTTGTGTATCAAGATGACTTGACTGCTTATTCCAAGAAGGTCGAGGACCATTGCTTACTGTTGATACCAAAAATTGGCAAGGTAGCAACCCTTTGTGGGACACTCAGTTTATGGGGAACTTATTGCACTAAACTGAGTGACGTCTGGGTTTTTAAAGAAGTCAACTTCTTCTGTAATTGGGTTTTTGGAATGGAAAAGGAAGAAGATATAAAATAAAAGATCTAATTAAGGTGATATGCCAGAATTTAGATAAAAGGCACAATAAATCTATTTTTTGGATACGATCTAAGGGCCCATTCAACAATCTTCTATGTTCTAGAACGATAGAAATTAAATATTGAAGTATGAACAGTACATTCAATGATATAAAATAATTTTCACACCCATTTACTAAAAAGAGGAGTCAAAAGACATGATCTAAACCAGCAAACTTGCATTAAAATTATAGAAGTTCTACGAATGAACCATTCAAACAATGATGGCATAGTATAAAATTTATCAGATAGCATAAGAAAACTGAGAGGTCGATCAATGGCATAGTCTATGAATTCTTGCAATAATCTAAACAATAAAAGGCCCAATGTCTCTCTAAAATCATGTAATTCTTAAAACCGTAGAACTTGAACATGTAACATGTAAACTCTTTTCTTTCAAACTCAGAACCCCTCTTTAGAAGCAAAGAGCAGCATTTATAGTGAGCATTCCCACCACCTAGCGAGCAGTAACTGAAAAGATTCACACCATGAGCAATGATGAAGCAGGGATATTCCCCTCAGCCATTGCAACAGAAAACTGTTTGGGCCATAACATTTGGTCACCCCCCATCTAGGTGCATCCCCTGCAAATGATGGCAGTGGTCCCGAAAAAGTTCTAAGCAGAAAAGTGTCAACTCCATGAATAGGCAGTTAGAACACCTGGCAGCATATTGCAACCCATAGTTCACCCCATCCATCATATTGAAGAAGCATCCACAATGAGACAGGTGGCAACATGGCGCAGCTTGTAGCTCATTCCTCCCTTCCTTTGGAGAAAGCTTATGTCAAGATGACATGTAGCATAAATATTCTTATAGATGCCACTTGTGGGATCTACCAAGTCTTTACACGAATGAAAGCTACGTGACATGCAAGCGGGGCCCGATGAAGAAGTGAAGGGGAGCAGTTAGAAATAACCTGCGATGATGACACGTGGGAGCATAGCGGGAGCTGGTAGAAGAGTGAAGGAGAGAATTCCTTCCGAGAGCACTGAGCAAACATGTGGCTAAGGCCGGTGGTCATTTATCAAAAGGGGTCGATGAAGATCATTCAAGGCATGGGTCAGTACTTAGCAAAAATAAAACTCGAAGGGAGCTTGGTGAATTTTACATTCACAGCTTTTAGCGACTATCAGGGGCATTTCACTTGAGGAACGAGGAACCCAAAAATTTCTCTAGTGCGCATACTAAAGCCTTATCCATTGGGATGATAGATTCAAAGTTTAGAAAGGGTTTCTTGTAAGGGCATCTAGTCATCCTCAAATGGTTTTGATATATTGCGCAAATTCTCTTATGCTCCGCTCAGATCGAACATTTCTTTAAAAGGCAGAACCTTAGGTAAACTAGCCCCTGCCTCACATTGGAAAAGTAGTTGAGTAACTGGATGAATGACCCCTTCAATATCTTCTATGGTAGGAGGTTGGCTGAAACTCTAGAAGACAGTGGGGTCCTACTCCTTTTCGTCAATCTTCCCTGCAATTTTCTCAGTCGTGGCGATCGACCCATCTTCAAGAAATAGGGACAGCAGGTCCACCTCAGTAACTCAAGAGAAATTTTCCTAGATGCCATCTATGTTCTTGTTCAAAGTGGTTGCACAGGTGTTAGTATGCAAGATGGTCGAGTGGCAATGGATGAATTTGTTTGTCGTCTAGGCAGCAACATTCTGATCCTCGATCCCTGCCTTTTCCAGGCTTTCATCAAAGACCATATATAGTTTATTTAGAAAACTTTTTGCTTCAGGGACCCTTTCAATGATGAACCACGAGAACTGTTCAATTGTTCCCGGAACCTCCTTAAAATTTTTGCTCTCGAGATGAACCAAAGTGTTGGTTGTAGTGTTAGGCAGAAGGCCTTAATCTTTTTCTAGTATGAAATATATAGCTATTGGGCTACTGCAATGAGGTTTTGCTGAGTATCTGGGGTCGGCAGAGTACTCCTCAAAAGGGAAATCTCTACATCCTTTGAGCCAACATCCTCTGTTAATTCTGCAATTCTACTATTTTTCGATGCAAGTCTTCCCTCAATGTTGCTTAGCTTCTTGGACTAGTTTTCCTCAGCCCAGCTCTTATTTATTGACTTTGATTCAAGAGAGAGCTTCATCTCTTGAAGCTCCTTTTCTAATTGGGCCTTTCGAGCCTCAAAGTCTACATCCCTCTATTCTAATTTTTTTCTCATGATGGGTGCACTGAGATGCTAGCTCTTCATCTTTTTGTCACAGCTTCCTGGTTCTCTTTCTTCAGCACATTGACTAGGGAAAGGTCAACAAATTGGAGTTTTGCAAGCTCCCCTTCGAGTCTGTTATGTTCTACCTTTGGTACTTGTGCTTTTTTCTTACAAACGTGCAACTTCTGCTTCCAGTGATTTCTCCTTTGTCTCTAGGAAATTGACTCTTTCCTTCACAAGCCTCGGTTGCTCTTCCCTTCTCTTCAACTGACGGTTGGACCAAAGGAAGTCAGTCATCACCGCCCGCTACATTTTTTCTATGAGATCTACCTTTTCCTATGGCCGAGCTACAATCAGATCAAGCCCCATGGCATACATGTTGTAATCATCTGACAGGATCTCCCCTTGTGGTTTGACAACATTTGGGTACATGGTGGTGAAATTCAGTGTTTGTTGCACATCATTGTAAACTATATAAACCTTAGACTTCGCCTCCTTTTTATCATCCTTTGCTTTTAACTTTTGAATCCTAAGGGCCTGCGCTTCCTTCATAGCATCACCCGCTGCCATGAATTGGCTTGGAGATTAAACTAGCCTGCATGCAATAGGTGCACCAGCAGGCAGGGCAAAGGGGAATATAAGCGAAGCAAGCCCTTGCATTTTCTTTGGTGGTAGATTGACAATTTTTAGGGAGAAAAAGGGAACCTGCCATAGTTTGTTTTGCGAACTAGCGGAAGTGCTCATCAGTTGTTGCGATGATGGGGTAGTCATTGTGGAATCCATTTGTTGGGCATATTGGGTTAGACCCGAGGTGGCAGTAGCAATATGGGTACCAATGGCGGTTGAGCCCTCAGAAAGAGAAGCGAGGAGAGCTTGGGCAGGGATAGCTAGTGTCAGGGTTAATGGAGGTGTTAAGATAGATGGCCCTATCTAGGCGAATTGGGAGAAACCTTCCACAAACATTGTGGTAGAGGCAGATAAAGGAGGGTCAACAGCTGTAGTGAGGGGTGTCGCGGGAATAGTAGAAGATACCAAAGATATAGAAGTAAGAAGAGGAGGAGAGAAAGTTACCTACTGACTGGATGGTGGTGGTATTTCAATTGTTGTTGGCTCCATACTCACTTCAAACTCCTGGCTTGCTATGAGCACCTAGCTTGCAGCAGGTTCTTACGAACCCTCACCCATAATAGCTTTCATGCTTTGTCGCTTAGCGGGCAGAATATCATCTGCCTCTATAGTCTCTGACTGTTGTTGTTGGATCCCTCTTGTTGCTTTTGAAGCCTAGGTGAGTGTCCATGAGACTCTTGATATATTTAATCACACATTAGAAGTGACATAGGTAGGCTACCCTGTGGACCTTTTCTTTTGTTGAGTAGAGGAGGTCGATGTCTCGGCTTCCTCCTCTGCCAGCTCTTCTTCTTCATTGGAGTCATTTCCTCCACTATCACTTGAGTCACAAGTAAGGTGATCATCATCCCATAGCTTTTCAAACTGTTCATCATCCGGCATGCTTTCATAAGGTGCATCAAGTTATTTTGTCTCTTGGCAATACACCCAGAAGGCTCTAATCTTTTCTATACTCCATTCTTGTTTCCTCCTTAGCTAATTGAATAGGGCAGTTCCCATTTTGTAGTCCTTATAATCCACCGCAATGAAATAGAACTTATTCCATGGTGGTTTGATGTCTTCTATTGGAATGTGAACTAGGTCGACTAATAATTCATCCTCATCCTCCAGTGGGCTACACATCTTTTCCCAGTATGACCGAGGACCATGAGTTACTTTGATATGATCATGTGGTAAATCATTGAAAGGGTTGTAACTCCATTTTTCACAAATCAGTACCAACCCTAGATGAACCAACTTGTCTTGCAACAGTGGGTGTATTTTCTTCCTTTTCATGGTCACTATTTTGAAGATTTTTGGGCAGATGAAGAATCCCTTCCTCTTAGGTTTTCCGCTATAGAAGGTAACATCAATAACACACCTATTGGAAGATTTCAAGGGCTAGCACTCAATTTGTAACGCATGTCAGAAGGCAGAATGGTTCCTCGATGAAGCCTTGCATCTGGATGAATATAAAATCTTCTCCAAAAAACCAATCACATCTAGGAATGAAGTTTTGCATATACCCCATATGCACCTTAGTGAGTCAGTTAATACTATCCTCTCCTTGAAAATATTGCAGAATCGAAGTCAGGAAATAATTTGAAAATGCATAATAGTCAAAATTGGAAGAGAGGAGAGGAGTGCAGATAGAAATAGGCTTCCTTCAGTGCCTTTCATTAAAAATGGATAACTCCACATACTTACCAAAGAAATCAGGATTCTGGTGCAAAAACATATGGGTGAGATAGGAAGAAAACCTGAACTTTCGTTCAGCTTGGTACCTCTTAATTTTCCCTATCATCTCTTTTAAGAGGTATTCTACAAAATCATACCAGAAGTAAGATAGTTTCCTATGGAACTAGAAACCAGGGCCGAATTGAAACGCGTGCACCTCCTTGTCGGTGTCCAAGCCACAAACAAACACCATCACTAAAAAGGCATCCTGCAAGTCTGTGTCGAAGGCACCGTGTTGCGCTAGGATCTTTAGCAACTTTTGTTGGTCAGCCTCAATCCTCTTGGTTTCTTTTTTATAAAATTCTAGAGCCTTATCCCCTGTGCTCCATATATGTTCCCCTTTTGCACGAGTGAATGCCTATATTTTCATCTTTCTGGAATTTTGCTCAGGAATACACAACATATTCCAAATAGCTCTTGGGATGATATTAACCTTCAGGGTCCAACCCTCGATATTGTTGGTGTTGGGGTTGAAATGTTCAATGGTCGCATCAATTAATTATGGGAAATAGTGCACAGATGGAACCATATATTGTGGAAGCCCGTTGAACCATATCTTCTTTGTCGTCGACATTATCCTTTGAGATACCTTCATTCTTTCACAGGTCACTTCCCTCAATCCTTTAGGGTTCTTTGCAAGAATGGGATCATGAATATTATCCCAGTCTTCTTGGATTAGGGTCTGGTTTCTATAGATTTTGTGATTCTCTAGTTCCTATGTGTTTACCCACTTTGGCTTGTCTGGAATCCCCAGCGTGGCATAAGAAATTTCTTCAAAGACAAACGGCTAGTGCTTCTCGCATAGCTCTAAATAAGCTTTGTGTTAGCCCTCCTTGAGCTTCCTGGCTTCGACTTTCTGCCATTTTTTGTTGCGTGAGGCTTCTGCTTAGCCTGAACCTTTCTACAATTTCTACCTCGGCTTTGGTTGAGCACTAGAAACAGCTTTTTTCTTTGAGTAGCGTTTTTGAAAAAAAAAACTTTTAAGTGCAATAACCTTTTACACGCAATACTTAGTTGCTTTTTATTAAGGTGGTAGATGGGAGTTACCTTTTTGCATCTAATTCGGCATGTACCACCAACCCTTTGTCTTGTGTGAGATGAATTACTTGCCATTTTGATATGACAAGAATTCATAATTACAATTAGCAACCTTATTGTACAATGCAATTTTCTTGGAACTTGAGCTGATGCTTTGCTAGCAGCTTAAGCATTTGTATGCATTAACAATTAATATCCTAAAAGGAATGATTAATTCAAAGATACGATCAGCATTTGAAAAGATATGAGCTCTGCCTTGGAATAAGAAAAACACCTAGAGAGCAACACCTCAATGTTTGGTCATGCATAACACAACAAACGCAACTGGGTGAGAATTTTGAGCGAGACTTGGCACGACTTTCAAGTTGATACTAGATTAACATCACATTTATGGTAAGAAAACCACCACGCATTTCCTCACTTTTTCTATAAATAGGCATCTAAGCAATAGCGAAATCACACTTAGTGATTTGAGAAAAGTTGGTAATAGGTTGATTGGCTCAGCAGTTGCATAGTATTCTCATAGGCTAGACCTAGGAATTTTGCAAAGATAGTTTTAAGGTAGTTGCAGAGCATCTAACAGGATGAATACCCCAATTAGGCTAGTTTCTCCTAAGTCCCAAGTGGATTTTTTAGGTGAGATTTCCACTAGGTGCCTGAAAAGGATGACAAAGAACAAGCACTCACTAGCTATCATAGCCATGAAATGGGTTCTGGGAGGGATTTCCTTGAATACGAGGACAAGTATCAAGTTAACACTAACATGTGCTTGCATTTTTTTTCCTCCATGCTTGATATTGGAATCCCTGAGTCGTTGATTCTATGTTTGTTCAAGGAAATTTTTCCCAAGAAGTACCTGAATGGCCTCGAGGAGCTTGTAGAAAATGTTGCATATGGTGGAGGCATTCTGACAATGAGCGACCTTAAGAGGCTCATTTAAGAGGACGTTGTTGTACCATGGCTGCCATTTCTAAGTGGCTTTCACCTCCAGTCACAAGCTAAACATCACGAGAGGGTCACTCATGTCTACCACTTTCTCTTCCGCATCTACAATGTGGTGTCGTTCTGCGACATCAACTAGTACACGAACTTCAGGAACCTGGTGTTCCCTCCTCCTCTAGCCTTTTCTCCCTTGGATAACGTTGTTGCTAGTGATGATGCCCCTATGGATGAATACCTTTTGGACACTATCCTAGATGTGTCTGTTGCTACTACCCATGTTGTTGACTGAAAACCTCCATGTTTTTCTTTTTGCTTTCTCTTTATAAAACAAACTCAGATCAATCAGTTAATTTTTGTATATACGCCTAAAAAGGGATTCTCGTAGAATATATGAAGGAAGCAGAATATAGCGACACACTTTAGAAGCATGGCCCTTGAGCCATTTTTACAATGTAAATGTTAAAGCATATATATAATGAAAATATAACTTTATATAATCATCTTGTTATTTGCTTCTCGATTCTGCAACATGGGTTACTTTTCCTTTTTCAGCATTTAGCATATATGTATGAATTCAATTCTTCATGTGGGTGTTTGATTTTTTATGTTCTTTTGAGCTGTGAGTTTATTCCTCTTGCTCTCTACAATAATGGGTTACCTATTCCTCTCCACTTCAAACCATAGAATAAGTAAAAAGAGACTGGCTAACAAAAACAAAAGGAAAAGAAAAGGAAAAGCACTATAAACATATTTACATCAGTAGGATATGGAAGCTTTAATTAAATAATTTAAGGTGAATTTCGTTGACCGGAATTCCCAGCGATTCTTTTTCCATGGTTTCTAACTCATATGCATTATGTTCTTTGTATTGAATTATCCTGAACAGGCCTTCCCAAAGGTTGTCGAACTTCCTGTACTGACCCGGCTTTGCATCCCTTTCATTAAACTTCAACACTAAGTCTCCAGAGTTTACACCTTGGTCATGGCGGTTAGTCATGGCTATTAGGGATTTTTCCTTTCTCTCTTCCACTTCTAGCAATTTAGCTAGCCGCACTTCCATTGTGCCATTTTGTTCCACCTCGAGATACTTTAGCAATTGCAACACTAGAATCTCGATGGAGATAAGCAATAGCGCCTCTTTTCCATATACTAGCTCATATGGAAAAGTCTTGAGGACTTGCTTAGGAATTATGTGGTCTACCCAAAGTGTTGCTCGAAGGTTTTTATGCCATTCCCTTTGGTGCTCCGAACCAATTATTTTGAGAAGTCGGACTAGATTCTTGTTCGTTGACTCGGCCAAGCCATTCCCCTATGGGTACTAATTCGATGAATTTTTTAAGAAAAGGCCATGTGCAAGTGCGAATTGACTTACCTTAGAGCCTAGGAAATCTTTGGCATTATCAGAGATGATGGTCTTGAGCGGGTTGAATCTCATCACCAGTTTCTCTAGGAATTCCACTATCTCTACCTCTCATTCCTCAATGGAAAAACTTTGGTCCACCTAGTGAAGTAGTCTGTGGCCGTTAGAATCCATTTGTGTCCTACACTAGAGGTTGGGTTAATCATTTCGATGAAGTCAAGGCCCCATTGTGCAAAAGGCTCATCAACCACTATCGAATTGAGAGGCATTGTGGAATTATTTCTTCTTCCTACGAAGAACTAGCATTCTTTGCAAGCTTTAACCAAGGAATAGGAGTCATTGAACAGTGTCAGCCAGAAGTACCCTACGCACATGATTTTGATGGCGGTGGTCTTGACGAAGAAGTTCCCACCTGTGGAACTGCTATGGAAGGTGTTGAGGATCTTCTTTACTTGCTCTGTGGTAACACACTACAATAGAACAACGTTAAAATTTCTTTTGAATGGGATCCCTTCAATGAGCACATATCCATTGTTTTGTAGGCGGTAGAATCTCCTTTTCTAGGAAGGAAGGTGTTATGCGTGTTTTGCACACCTGCCCTGCCATAGGAAAGGACCCCCTTTTTCTCGCTCCCGACAGGCTGCTTTGCTCCTGTCTTGTTTTGCATGCCCCATTTTCCAGGCCCAAATTGGTCATGTGCCTTCAAATGATAAAATTTCCCTAACCAAATTCACCTACCTGATTTTCGGCAAGTCTTCTTCCTTTGCGAGGCTCCCTTGGCAGTTTGCTTCTGGGACCCTTCGGGTCCAACCCCTCAGGTTTCCCTTGGTGAGATCTAGTGGCTTTACCGATATTCATTTGCGTCGCTGTGACATTCATCCTTCGGTGAGACCTTTCACCGAACACTTTTGCTTTCATCGAGCTCTTTTCTTTCATCAATGTAACCCTTTGAGTTTGGGGAGATGTCACTTTGGTTGCCCTGTGTTTCACCGAAAGCCTTCTTAGGTTTGTATTTGGTTGTTAGGACCTTGTAAGTCTCACGCTGAATTCTTCAGTCTGTAGAACCAAACCAAGTCGCCAAGGGGTCATGGCGGGATCCAATAGCTTTATCGATGACCATTTGTTTCGCCAAGACATCCGTCTTTCGACAAAACCTCCCACCGATCATGTTCGCTTTCGCTGAACCTAGGTCCTATTAGTCGGGGAGACATCCATCTTTTGCTAGGACTTACCACAAGCTCCCCACTCTTGCTAAATTCGTTGCTTGTTTAGTGAGACTCCTAATGTTTGCCAAGACCTTACGCCGATCCCCTCATCCTTGGGTGAACACGAGCATAGTCGAGGAGACATCATCAGGTCGGCGAGACCTCTCCCCAACTTAGAATCTTATGCCGAGGGCTCCCTCTATCGACATAACATTGCCCAGTCAGTAAGACATCTCCCGCCAATGAACTTTCTTCCTGATGGTTGCCAGGACGTTTGCCTTTCGGTGTGACCTCTTGGCGAGAGCACTTTGTTCTCCCAAGCTCTTCCATCGCCATGACTTTGCCCAGTCGGCAAGACCTCTCCCCGACTTGGAATCTTATGTTGAGGGATCCCTCTGCACTGCCCTAGGACCACATACCGAAACAAAGTCTCACCGAAGCATCCTGAACTTACATTAGATCGCCAGGAGAATCCCCTTGCTTGGCTGATAGATATCCATGAGCACATTCAGTGAAACATGACTTACTCGATGAGACCACATACTGACACAAATAAGTCACACCGAGTGGTACCCTTTGTTATATTCATCCTTGCCAAGACATTCAGAATTTCTCACCGAATGAGCCTCCATTTGAAAAGTTGGTATGACACATAGGATTCGCCAAGACCATAGGCCAAAATTTTTAACTCATACCGATAAGTTCCTTCACAGCGTTTGTCGTCGAGACCCAAGAATTTTCCAGGACACTGTACCGGCGCCACAACTCTTGCCGAAGTGATGTCACTGTTCCTCCGATCAGTAAGACAAGCGATACTCGACAAGACCCCCTGTTGATACCCATTGCCTTCATTGATGAACCACCACCAGCATAGTCGGGGAGACATATTGGATTCGGTAAAACACTACCCCGATGGCTGGAACATATGCCGATAAGAGCCTCCACGGTCGCCAAAACAATAGAAGCGTCTTGCCGAATGAAAATGAAAAAGAACTGTGATCGCCATGACATTGGATGAGTCTTCCCGATAGGCAATGTAGACTCATGCAAGTAGAAAATGTAACATGAGTCGGGGAAACCATCACGGACCTCTATCGATAGGAACCAAAATGCAAAAAATGCAAGACCCAAGGGAACATATGGAGTAATATGGCAGGAAATAAGTAAAAAGCCAATGATGAGGACTCATGTAGAAATATTAAGGCTATGGAAAGCATGTGAAATATTGTAGAAATTTGCAGCTCCAACAGACCCTTTGGGTTCACCCCCTCGGGTTTCCCTGCGGCATTTACCATGTCCCTATGGCCAGAGGACCTCGTCCTTCCGGCCTCCCGGGTCTACCGTCGTTCATCCATTGGAATCCCAATTTGAACTCTAAACGGCCTTTCCCCCCCGCCGGGCCCCGGCCATCGGAGGTTCGTCCCTCCTTCACTATTCTGAAAGGGAAAATCATCCCAGGCCTTCCGAGCATCAGGCTGAAGCTTGCCCATTGCCATGAACACTTAAGAAGAAAACCCAACAACCGATGCCGTCTTTGGGTCCTGTCTGCACATTGACAGTCGGCAGGACATTTGAGTGTTGGCGAGACCTTTCTCCAAGATGGGTTTTTAGAACGACTGAAACTTTTGGTGGACAAGACAAAAGAAGACTTTCACCGAGATGCATAATCAGCTTTACCTGCTTCGCTATAGCTTTCAGATATCGGCAAGACCCTATTCGATCATGCAATGTTTCACCAAAGGCACCCGCTTATTCACATGTCGCTATAACAACCCCATAATCATGTCGATAGGGTGACTTCATCACTCCATTCGGTGAGACTCCAGGCACCTTTCCAAGACTTTACACTGAAACGAACAACCTACACCAAGCAGTTATGTTTCACCAAGACATTTTGGCCTTCTTGCTGATGGAGAACTCATCATGATTTCGGTGAAACATAATGATGTCTGAGAAACCTCATGTAGAGTGCTCTTGCTTTACCGAAAGCCACCCCAAACTAGCCCTTTGTTTTCCAGGAGAAAGCGGATCTCATGCCGAAGGCCATCGTTACATGTCGGCAAGACCTGGCCTTTTCGTTGTAACCTCTTGCCGCAAACTCATGCTTGGCCGAAACGAAACCCAAATGTCATTCGGCGGGACACCGCAAACCTTATGCCGATAGAGTCCATAGTCTCACTGGAAGTAAATTTAGAGAGGATCCATGTGTAAGGTCGGCGAGACTGAGGGTCTCTCACCAAGACCTTACAATGATAGCAATGACTTCCTGCAATATGCATCCCTTACATCCCGGTCGCTGTGACAAAATGAAATCGTCGTGACAATTTTTGATAAATCTATAGCATGCAAATGTTAGAATAAAACAACATGGGTGTCGGGAGGACATTCATGCACCTATGCCGATATGGACCATGACATGAAGATGCATAACTCGATTGATTCAATGGGGCAATATAACAAATTACAGATGGAATACGCATATGGTGGAACCAAGTCATCCATGCTCGGCATCCATCCAACTTCCGAGCTCCGCCATCTGGGAGTCCTCTCCCCATCCGCCGTTTCGAGGGGAAAATATCGCCCACCCCTCCGAGCTCTGGGCTCCACCCTTCCGACCGCCGCAGGGCTTAAAACGAAACTGAGAGGCAGACCATTGTGTTGGGTCTTGTCTTGCTCCCGGTTGTCGATGACACATTCATCTCTCACCAAGACCTCACCTCACAGTGGAGACCTTATGTCGACTTTCCTTCCTGTGTGATTGCTGACACTCGCACTGAGGCTCGACCACCGGGCTGCTACCTCTGGACTTCCCCCCTGATGATAGCCGTTCCAAACAGCGAAAGATGAACAGCTTCCCGGTGCCTTGGGCCTAGGCGCTCAAGTGGGAAATCAATCTTCTAACCGCCCCACAGCCCACCGGACCTCGAACCCTGGAGTTCTGTCTCTGGAATTCTGTTTTCAGCCTATTGTTCCAAACTACCATCTTCGGACAGCTTTCAGGCCATGGACCTATGGATGTTCCTAAGTCGATCCAAATGAGCTCCAAATATGATTATTATGATCTTTTGATGATGCATGGATGAATTTAACAAGGATTTTGCAAAGATTTGACTAATGTTTTCCTTGATTTGTGTATGAAAGCACTTACGACACTTCATGTACACAAGATTCAAGGAGCCTATTGCACATCTGTCAGGATACCCATTGAGAAAGCTGAACAAGGAAAAGCGCATTGCTCATGTCACCATTTATTTCTTGATCGCCTCTCCCGCTAGCACCCACAAACAGGGTCAGCGTTAGAAGAAGGCCTTTGCCAAGGAGGCCAAGGACAAAATGCAAGGGGGTGGCCTTGAAGAGAGCATAAGGTAGTTGTCCGCCCATCAGGGGCCACCAATCCATTGATGCCAATCATCGACGAGCTCACTTGATTCAAGGAAGAACACTGCAAACACATCAAATAAGAAGGCAACTTTAAAGTAGTTTTTGCTACAGTGAAAAGGGCAATCAACTAAATGACAAAATTGCTACAGTGACTAGCACTAGATGACAAAATAGAGAAAAGACAAGGAATGTATTTTAAATTGCTAGATATTGTGGGGTAGGTGAAACCCTAATGTAATTGAATCTGATCCACTCATTGTGAATTAATCCTAGCCATTGATTTGGGCTTTGGAAAACTATAAATAGGGGTTTGCCCCTCATTTGTAGTTGTTGGAGAGCTATTGTAAAAAGCATTTTGCAGCAATAGAAGACAACATTGCATGATTTTATGGATGTTCTCTTTGATTTTGCTCATCTTGCATGCATGGTTCTACTTCCCTATTAGTTTAGGTGTTAGTTTTTTTTGAATGGAAGTGGTGATGGTGATTGTTGTTTCAGTATTTGATGGATTTCCAGCTCATACTTTTTAAGGGTTCATTGATGATGAGTCGCTTTGCAAAACTAGTCTGAGCTCATTACTTCATTGCTGCAACTTAGTTGAATCACATGTGCATGATGTGTGTGTGTAATTTGAAAATCTGCATTCCTTAGAAGATTGCACTGGTTTCATGTAGTTGTAGGTTTCTCTTGGTCAAACAAAACTTAGTTCAGAGAGTTTGTCTACTGCAGCAGCCACCATTATTACTGTTCATTTGTAGCTTAGGATTAGAATAGCTTTCTTAACCCTTCTCCTTTTGCTATTTCTTTTAATCCCTGGTTAGAGTAGGACCCGAAGCATCACCATGAAGCTAAATCAGATGAACTTGATGAGTTTCAGCTTGTTGTTTTGAGTGGATAACCACTGTTCATTCACTTCCAGCACTTTGAAACTGCATTTGCAAACCCAACTTCCCATGCTTTGTAACTCATTCGTAAGACCGCCTTGTAATTCCCATAAATCACATCAACCAACTGAGATATTCCAAGCCCTATCAAGACCTGACATTAGAGACCTTGGGATAGTGTTATGCAATCTGATTGTGGAAATTTCTTTCAAGAGAGGTAGTGCATTTATGCACTGCCTGTGTTGAGAAGTGCATAAAAAACACATCAATAGAAATAGTGCTAGAAGGAGGGTTGACACGTTGGGAAAACAAGGCTAAGGGTTGGAAGTGATTCATTTTATGCCCTCTTCCCCCTAACACCATCAACAGAACTAGCGCTAGAAGGAGGGTTGATACGTTGGGAATAAAAAGCTGAAGATTGGAAGTGATTCATTCCATGCCCTCCTCCTCCTAACGCCATCAACAGAACTGGCACTAGAAGGAGGGTATGACATGTTGAGGCTACAAAGCTGAAAGTTGGAATTCAAAAAGAGCACTTCCATAGAAGAAATCTGAGATAGGGAGATCTCTTTCAATGCTAAAAATCAGAAAATTTTGAAGGCAAAAGAAGCTGAGTCAAAATGGAGAAAAATGCACAAATTGACATCACTCAACTACATGCAAATTTGAATAAGAGACTAAAAAAGCCATTGCAGTAGTTTACATTGGTGGATAGATGTCGGGTCCATTGCACTCGCAGGCACAATGAGTTGCGGTGTCTGACTTTTTTGAACAGAATTGAAAAGGTCTTGCAAGGAGAAATTCCCTTTTGGGAAATCTATCTGCCTTTAGCCCTTGCAGACCCGAAGGAAGAATTGACAAGCATGGCAGCCAAGGCATTCAAGGAGCTGATCCAAGAACATTTGAGCAGCAAGGATGGACCAATATTGGAGGAAATACTAATAGAAAGTTAGTGTAGATTTCACAATGCACCACATTCAGAATTTATGTGTCCATCATGTGACAACATCATCACTGAAGGCAAGGGTTGTTTGGACAAGTTGGAGCAGCCAACTCTCAATGAGGAGAAGTTATCCAATGAGGCAAAAGAGTTGTCAACATCTGGAGGACAGCAAAATAAAGATGAACCAAGAAATTTGACACAAGTTGGTGTTGGGACAGCAGACATAGAAAATGAAAACCAAGAGGGAGGAGTTGAAAGTCTTGGGACAGCAAAGTACATCGATGAAAATCTGATTGTAACCAGTTCAGTAGGCTTCCCCTCCATCGAAGAAAAGCAATCCTCCACTCAAGAAGAGGAACGAACGACAATTGAAGATGAATTAATAGAATTTGCAGCAATATATGCTAGGACAGCCAACACAGATGCTGAAAATCAAGAAGAGGAGGCTGAAAGCCTTGGGGTAGCAGAAGGAGATGGTCAAAGCATAAGAAAAATCAAATTGGAAGACCTCTCCATCTACAATGACAGTGATCAAGAATCTAAAAATGCAAGTTTGGACGAGTGGGAGCAACCACTCGCCATGGCTATCTACCATCAAGCTTCTTTTTCGAATGATGATGAGGACCCAATAGCAGAAAGATATGACCAGCTCATCTCCAGGTTGGCAAAGGATTGGTCAGAGCTGAAATACCAAGTGGACTTGGAGGTGTTGTTGCTACCGAATTGGTGCAGACTTCATGATTCATCACACTCAGAGTTCACATGTGAACTGTGCAAAGAAGTCATTAAGAAAGTCAAAGAACAAGCAATGAAGCCAAGTGCCCGACCTCCTCTACTTGTTGCCCATATCGAAGAAGAAGACCAAAAGTCTGAATCAAGTGATGGCTTAGCTAAAGGTAGACCTCAAGAGGATGTTGGGACAGCAATAGAAGAAGGACAACAATACAGCCTCAGACTTTCGAGTGATAAAGTAGATCAAGTGGGAATGTTGTCCACTAGTCACCAAGGGGTTCTTCCTCTTAAAGAGCAGTTGTGTACCATGGATGATGGGCCTTTTAGTGAGTCTTCAGAGGGAAATTGTGAAATAGACTTTGGGCCCCTTTATGAGGTTCCATCAATTGATTACTTCTTTCCATTGGGAGTTGCACTACGAAGGTATGCTCATGCCAAGGAAGAGCACATCCCATAAAATGGTAGTGATGAATACATACTCCTTAAGCCCCTGAATGGTGATGGACTAGAGTTTCCAGATTGGGAGAGGAGCTCCTTCTCCATCTACAGTGATAGTGAGAAAGAGGAAATGAGTCAATGTCATGATGAGATGCATGAATAGCAAAAAGAAGAAGACAAAGGCGGGGGTGCTGAGATAGTTGCTAACAGAGATGAAGCACTTGATCGACTACAAGATGCAACTTGGAGTCCTTCTGCCATGATCGTTGTTGATCCTCCTTCGTATTCAGATGGCTACAATAGGACAGATTCATGCATGTCATTGTCCCATGACGTTGAACACCACATAAATAAGGACAACCCTTGGGGAAGGAGACGAGACAACATGCTGCCCCTTGGGGACAATAACCAAGTGGATCCCAAGTTTGCAGATGATCAATGTGGAGAGGTATTTATTTTTGAAGAACTTCCAACTGGGGTTGTAGGTCCCATTGGTGGATTGGAAGAGCTATTTTCTGCCCCATCCTCCCAGCCTTATGCACGCTTAATGTCCAAAGTGTTGCATGCTCCACCACGCCCGCCCGAGGCTGCCAATGCAACAATCAATGATGTTGTGCTTGCTCTCGACTTCCAACACTACCACCTCCGTGTGATGACATCCAGGTTCTATCCTTCCTTGCTCTAGTTAATTTTCATAGCTATACTTATTATTTTGATTATGGGAATGAGGGAAAATGAACACGTTTAGGGATTAATCATGGGTTCAACAAGCCTCCCCAATTGCTGATTTTTCATGATGACATGATTGAACTTGAGTGTTGCAATGTTGAATTTATTTTTTTAGAATATAAAGATAAATTTGCATGGTTAAGAATGATAATGATTGCATGTTTGCTTGTGCATGCACTACGAAATCCAATGAGTGTTAATGTCAACTCGCCTTGCCTGAACATAATACTTTGTAAATATCTGTGTACATAGCCTATTTTGAGTAGTATAGGTTTCTTGTAAATACTTCATTTTCCTGCTTTCTTAGGTTAGTTGGTGTGTGTAGGTTGCTTGCTTTGTAGGTTGTTTGCTTTTTGTTTGCTTTCACTTTTTTGCTTCTTTGCTCGGGGTCCATCTTCTTTTAACTAGGCACATTTGTGTGCACAACAACCATACTTATTGCCTGGGGTTGTTCTACGTATTTCTTTGTCAAACTCTAATCAAGTCTTCAGAGTGGATGGTGAATGTCTTCTATTAGTGTCAAGTGATCTGGGTGTTTGATTCAAAGAGGATAAGTTGTTGGTTTGGTCTGACTTTGACATATTCTGAAATCTTATAGCTCTTACACATCTTAAAAAATTTGACGGTCACTATAGGGCCTTTTGTGAAGTCTAGTTAAGTGAAAAATCTAAAATTTTGCTCCAGTGCCACTGTGATTCTCATCCTTGAATGCGAGCTTCAATGCTTGCGGGTTGAAATAAAAGAACTGAAAAAACAAAAGAAAGAAAGAAAACATTGAAAATTAAAAGAAAGAGAAAATTCAACTTTTCGGGGGTATCCGAGCAACTCTACCAGGGCTATGGATGCCCGGCTGGTAGTAGAGCAATGTTTGGGGACAATCATAGCAACAACCTCGTCGGGGCTATGGATGCCTGACTGGTAGCGAGGCAATGTCCCAAATGCTTTTGGAGTTAGAATAAACTACGTAGCTTAACTTAACAGAGCTTGGGTTCCTATAGCAACTAAAGAATAGGAATTAACACAATTGCACACACTTGGATTTTCAGCATACTGAAGGTTGGGTTGGCTAATGGTTTTGGTCCTTTGGTTCGGCGTCTAGTTTGTTTTCCCTAGCGTAAAGGTCAGAACCAGAGATTCTGGGTTCATGATTCCAGTTTGTCATCAAAATGCTTTGGAGCATTTCCCCAACGAGTCGCCATTTGTTGTGCATGTTTTGCACACCCACCCTGCCATAGGTAGGGACCCCCTTTTTCTCACTCTCGACAGGCTACTTTGCTCCTCTCTTGTTTTGTGTGCCCCATTTTCTAGGCCCAAATTGGTCATGTGCCTTCAAATGATAAAATTTCCCTAACCAAATTCACCTACCTAATTTTTGGCAAGTCTTCTTCCTTTGCAGGGCTCCCTTGGCAGTTTGCTTTTGGGACCCTTTGAGTCCAACCCCTCAGGTTTCCCTTGGTGGGATCTAGTGGCTTTACCGATATTCATTTGCGTCGCTATGACATTCGTCCTTTGGCGAGACCTTTCGCTGAACACTTTTTCTTTCATCGAGCTCTTTTCTTTCATTGTTGTAACCCTTCAAGTTTGGGGAGATGTCACTCTGGTCGCCCTATGTTTCACCAAAAGCCTTCTTAGGTTTGTATTTGGTCATCAGGACCCTATAAGTCTCACGCCGAAGTCTTCAGTCGGCAGAACCAAACCAAGTCACCAAGGGGTCATGGTGGGATCCAATAGCTTTATCGATGACCATTTGTTTCGCCAAGACATCCATCTTTCAGTGAAACCTCCCACCGAGCATGTTCGCTTTTGCCGAGCCCTGTCCTATTAGTCGGGGAGACATCCATCTTTTGCTGGGACCTTACCGCGAGCTCCCCACTCTTGCCGAAGTCATTGCTTGTTCGGTGAGACTCCTAATGTTCGTCAAGACCTTATGCTGACCCCCTCATCCTTGGGCGAACGCGAGCATAGTCGGGGAGACATCATCAGGTCGGCAAGACCTCTCCCCAACTTAGAATCTTACGCCAAGGGCTCCCTCTATCAACATAACATTGCCCGGTCGACAAGACATCTCCCACAGATGAACTTTCTTCCTGACAGTTGCTAGGGCCTTTGCCTTTCGGCGTGACCTCTTGGCGAGACCGCTTTGTCCTCTCGAGATCTTCCGTTGCCATGACTTTTCCCAGTCGGCGAGACCTCTCCTTGACTTGGAATCTTACATTGAGGGATCCCTCTGCACTACCCTAGGACCACATACCAAAACAAAGTCTCACCAAAGCATCCCAAACTTACATTAGATCGCCAGGAGAATCCCCTAGCTTGGCCAATAGATATCCATGTGCACAGTCGATGAAACATGACTTACTCGATGAGACCACATACCGACACAAATAAGTCACACCAAGCGGTACCCTTTGTTATATTCGTCCTCACCAAGACATTTAGAATTTCTCACCAAATGAGCCTCCGTTTGAAAAGTCGGTATGACACATAGGATTCGTCGAGACCATAGGCCGAAAGTTTTAACTCATACCAATAAGTTCCTTTACAACATTTGTCGTCGAGACCCAAGAATTCACCAGGACACTGTACTGGCGCCGCAACTCTTGCCGAAGTGATGTCACTGTTCCTCCAGTCGGTAAGACAAGCGGTACTCACCAAGACCCCCCACCGATACTCATAGCCTTCACTGATGAACCACCACTTGCATAGTCAGGGAGACATATTGGATTTGGTAAAACACTACCCCAACAGCTGGAACATATGTTGATAGGAGCCTCCGCGGTTGCCAAAACAATAGAAGCATCCTACCAAATGAAAAATACAGAAGAACTGTGATCACCATGACATCAAATGAGTCTTGTCGATAGGAAATGCAGACTCATGCAAGCAAAAAATGTAACATGAGTCAGGGAAACCGTCATGGACCTCCGCCGATAGGAACCAGAATGCAGAAAATGCAAGACCCAAGGGAACATATGGAGTATATGGCAGGAAATAAGTAAAAAGCCAATGATGAGGAATCATGTGGAAATCTTAAGGCCATGGAAAGCATGTGAAATATTGCAAAAATTTGTAGCTCCAGCAGACCCTTCGGGTTCACCCCCTTGGGTTTCCCTGCGACATTTACCATGTCCCTACGACCAGAGGACCTCGTCCTTCTGGCCTCCCAGGTCCGCCGCCGTCCGTCTGCTGGAATCCCAATCTGAACTCTAAATGGCCTTTCCCCCTATCGAGCCTCGGCCGCCAGAGGTTCGTACCTCCTTCACTATTCTGAAAGGGAAAATAATCCTAGGCCTTCCGAGCGTCGGGCTCCAGCTTGCCCATTACCACGAACACTTAAGAAGAAAACCCAACGACCGACGATGTCTCTCAGTTCAGTCTACACCTTGACAGTCGGCAGGACATTTGAGTGTCGGTGGGACCTTTCTCCAAGATGGGTTTTTACAACGACTAAAACTTTTGGTCACCAGGACAAAAGAAGACTCTCACCGAGATGCATAATTTGCTTTACCTGCTTCGCTATAGCTTTCAAATATCGGCGAGACCCTATGTCAATCATGCAATGTTTCACCGAAGGCACCCACTTATTCACATGTCATTGTAAAGACCCCATTGTCATGCCGACTAGGCGACTTCATCACTTCCTTCAATGAGACTTTGGGCACCTCGCCAAGAATTTACACTAAAACAAACAACCTACACCGAGCAGTTATGTTTCACCAAGACATTTTGGCCTTCTTGCCGATAGAGAACTCATCGTGATTTTGGTGAGACATAATGATGTTGGAGAAACCTCATGTAGAGTGCTCTTTCTTTACCGAAAGTCACCCCGAGTTAGCCCTTTGTTCACCAGGAGAAAGTGTATCTCATGCCGAAGGCCATCGTTACCTCTCGGCAAGACCTAGCCTTTTCGTTGTAACCTCCTGCTGCAAACTCATGCTTGGTCGAAACCAAACCTGAATGTCATTCAATGGGACACCGCAAACCTTATGCCGATAGAGTCCACCATAGTCTCACTAGAAGTAAATTCAGAGGGGATCCATGTGTAAGTTCGGCGAGACCGAAGGTCTCTCACCAAGACCTTACAGTGATAGCAATGACTTCCCCCGATATGCATCCCTTACATCCCAGTCACCGTGACAAAATGAAATCGCCGTGACAATTGCCGATAAACCTGTGGCATGCAAATGTTAGAATAAAACAACATGGGTGTTGAGAGGACAGTCATGGACCTATGCCGATATGGACCCTGACATGAAGATGCATAACTTGATTGATTCAATGGGGCAATATAGCAAATTACAGATGGAATATGCATATGGTGGAACCAAGTCATCCATGCTCGGTGTCTGTCTGACTTCTGAGCTCCGCCATCTAGGAGTCCTCTCCCCATCTGCCATTCTGAGGGGAAAATCTCACCCGCCCTCCGAGCTCCAGGCTCCGCCCTTCTGACTGCTGCAGGGCTGAAAATGAAACCAAGCGGAGGACCATTGTGCCGAGTCTGGTCTTGCTCCCGGCTGTTAGTGAGACATTCATCTCTCACCAAGACCTCACCCTGTAGTGGAAACCTTACACTGACTTGCCTTCCTGAGTGATCGCCGACACTCGTGCCGGAGCTCGACCACCAGGCCGCTGCCTCTGAACTTCCCCCCCGACGATAGCTATTCCAAACGGCAAAAGATGAACACCTTCTCAATGCCTTGGGCCCAGGCGCTCAAGTGGGAAATCAATCTTCTGACCACCTCGCAGCCCACCGAACCCCAGACCCCAGACCCCAGAGTTCCGTCTTTAGAATTTCATTTTTAGCCTGCTGTTCCAAACTGCCATCTCCAAATGGCTTTCCGTCCATGGACCTCCAGGTGCTCCTAAGTTGATCCAAATGAGCTCCAAATATGAATATTATGATCTTTTGATGATGCATGGATGAATTTAACAAGGATTTTGCAAAGATTTGACTAATGTTTTCCTTGATTTGTGTATGAAAGCACTTACGACACTTCATGTACACAAGATTCAAGGAGCCTACTGCACGTCTATCAGGAGACCCATTGAGAAAGCTGAACAAGGAAAAGTGTATCGCTCATGTCACCATTTATTTCATGATCGCCTCCCGCTAGCACCCACCAATAGGGTCAGCATTAGAAGGCCTTTGCCAAGGAGGCCAAGGACAAAAATGCAAGGGGGTGGCCTTGAAGAGAGCATAAGGTAGTTGTCGGCCCATCAGGGGCCACCAATCCATTGATGCCAATCGTCGACGAGCTCGCTTGATCCAAGGAAGAACACTGCAAACACATTAAGTAAGAAGGCAACTTTCAAGTAGTTTTTGCTATAGTGGAAAGGGCAATCAGCTAAATGACAAAATTGCTACAGTGACTAGCACTAGATGACAAAATAGAGAAAAGACAAGGAATGTATTTTAAATTGCTAGATATTGTGGGGTAGGTGAAACCCTAATGTAATTGAATCTAATCCACTCATTGTGAATTAATCTTAGCCATTGATTTGGGCTTTGGAAAACTATAAATAGGGGTTTGCCCCTCATTTGTAGTTGTTGGAGAGCTATTGTAAAAAGCATTTTGCAGCAATATAAGATAGTATTGCATGATTTTATGGATGTTCTCTTTGATTTTGCTCATCTTGCATGCATGGTTCTACTTCCCTATTAGTTTAGGTGTTAATTTTTTTTGAATGGAAGTGGTGATGGTGATTGTTGTTTTAGTATTTGATGGATTTCCAGCTCATTTTTTTGTGGTTCATTGATGATGAGTCACTTTGCAAAACTAGTCTGAGCTCATTACTTCATTGTTGCAACTTAGTTTAATTACATGTGCATGATGTGTGTGTGTAATTTGAAAATCTATAGTCCTTAGAAGATTGCACTGGTTTCGTGTAGCTGTAGGTTTCTCTTGGTCAAACAAAACTCAGTTTAGGGAGTTTGTCTACTACAGCAGCCACCATTATTATTGTTCATTCGTAGCTTAGGATTAGAATAGATTTCTTAACCCTTCTCCTTTTACTATTTCTTTTAATCCTTGGTTAGAGTAGGACCCAAAGCATCACCATGAAGCTAAATCGGATGAACTTGATGAGTTTCAGCTTGCTGTTTTGAGTGGACAGCCACTATTCATTCACTTCCAGCACTTTGAAACTGCATTTGCAAACCCAACTTCCCATGCTTTGTAACTCATCTATAAGACCACCTTGTGATTCCAACAAATCACATCAAACAACTGAGATATTCCAAGCACTGTCAAGACCTGACATTAGAGACCTTGGGATAGTGTTCTGCAATCTGATTATGGAAGATTGTCTTTCAAGAGAGATAGTGCATCTACACACTGCTTGTGTTGAGAAGTGCATAAAAAACACATCAACAGAAGCCCTGGAAAATATTTTCCTATGTGCATGAACCTTACTCTGTCTACTAGCCAACAACCTTTAGAATCTGACTCGTTCATTAGGACTAGCTCTGGTTGCTCCTCTTCAGTGGCCATTTCTTCATCATGCGCTAGGTATTTGCACAGTCCTCTTCCCCAAATGGTCTTTGTAGGTTTGACCTCAATGTCATATTCAAGGATCTTGGTGATCCAATTGGCCCTTTTCTATGTGATTTCTCCCTCCATGATGTATTTGTACACACTAGAATGCGCGACATAAATGATCACCTTATTGTAAGAGATTAGGTGTCAGAACTTCTTGAGTCCCTTTACTATTACAAATGCTTGCCTCTCTACAAAGTTTTAGTTTGTCTCATATTATTTCAAGGTCTGGGAGTGTAATTCTATCGGATGTTCTCTCTTACCCTCGTTATCTTTCTGAGTTAAGACAGTAGCAATGCTTGTCTTGCTACTAAATACATACATTATGAAGTCCTTTGATAAGTCTGGATTAATCAGCATAGGAGCGGAGGAGATAGCTTATTTAATTTTTTCAAAGGCTTCTCTAGCTTCTTTTGTCCATTTGAATGTTTGATCCTTCTTCAGCATCAGGGTGATTGGCCTAATTATTCCTACAAAATCAAAAATAAACTTGCTAACAAAATTTACCTTTCCCAAGAAGGACTGGACACCTTTCTTGTTGATTGGAAGGGGAAGTTTTTTGATTTCCTTCACCCGCTCAAGATCAATTGAAATTCCTTCTTTGGACACTACATGCCCCAATAGCTTGCCTTGCAGTAATCCAAAGACACATTTTTTTGGGTTCAAGGATATCCTGAACTCTTGGTATTTCTTAAAAACCATTTCAAGGTGATCAAAATGATCATCCTTAGACTTAGAGAACACAGTGAGATCATCTAAATGGGTCAAGATGATCTTGTTGATCAGCTCGCTAAAAGTGATATCCATGGCTCACTAGAAGGTGGCTCCTACATTTGAGAGGTTGAAAGGCATCTTAGCATATGCGAAAATTCCCCACTTTGTAGTGAATGTTGTTTTATGTTGATCTTCTTCTTTAACCTGGATCTAATTATAACTGGAGAAACCATCTAACAAGGAAAACATCTCTGACCTTGCCACTATCTACAGGATTGACTCCATTGAAGGTAGTGGTTAATGATCCTTCAGGGATGCTTTGTTCAGGTCATGAAATTCCACACATAGGTGGATATCTCCATTCTTCTTTCGGAATTGGACTAGATTGGATACTCGCGTACTATGCTTGATTGAGAAGACAATTTGTGATTGGATTAGTTTTTTTAATTCTTACGCCATTAGCGCTTCAATCTTGGGATTCACTGGCCTCTATTTTTGGAAGACTGGCTTTGTGCCTTCTGCCAGCTCTATTGTGTTCTTGATGATATTGGGATCATATCCCTTGAGGTCATCATATGACCAGGCCACCACTCCATATTTTTTGCAATAGTTGATGAGCCTTTCTTTATCATGATATAGGACATCTTTCCCAACTTTGAGCTTTCTCCCATCTCTGACCTGAAGGTTGGCATAGTCACTTTTGTCTGCTACAAACTTCCTATTTTTGTTCCTTGCATCGTCATAGTCGAAAATGTTTTTGAGAGTGACCAATCCCTTTGGAAGCTTGTTGGATCTCAATTGAATGATTTTCCCTTCATAAGCTTCAGTGATCTTTGGTTGGAGCTGGTTAGCGAACTTGCTCGACTGTTGGATAAATGAGGCAATGTGTTCATCACTATCGAACACTTGCCAATTTTGGTCATTGTCTGGAATTTTCGGTCGAACTATCACTCGTACAGAGCGCTTGTTGTGAATGAGGTCAGAGGCAAAGTCAAATTGGGATCCAATCACTGCCATATGATCTGCTTCTGTATTTTGTTCTCAGGGCACCATTTGAATATTGAAGGCTTCAAAACCCTCAATCAGGTCCCAAAATCTATGCATGTAGGATCACATACAAACATTCTTGGTTGTGGAAATCCCTCAGACTTGATTGACTACTACTTCAGAATCTCTGAACACCATTAGATGCCTGATGCCCATCCACTCTACAAGTCTGAGACCTTGTACTAGGCCTTCATATTCAACTTCATTGTTCGAACAAATGAACTGGAAGCGGAAAGACCTCAATATCTTTTCATTTTGTGGGGATGTTAAGCATATCTTGGCTCCTACGCAAACCTTGCATCTTGCTCCGTCAAAGTGCAACATCCATAGCTTTGAAGCTTGATTACTTCTTGGTCCTTTGACGACCTTTGGGAGTACTTGATCTTCATCATAGATGACATAGGTTCCCAACCCTATAGCATGGTAGTTTCCAAAAGGATCGGCATCTATATATTCGCTCAAGAGAGTGTGTTCTTGAACAATCTGATCTCTGGTCACCTTTTCTTCTTCTAGCAACTCAACGCAATACATTTCTTGCTTGGTGAGAGAGGTATGAGTAGCCTCAAAGTTGATCATGGCTTCTTCAGCCACATGTTCTGAATGTAGAGCTTCATATTCTATCTTCATTTTTGCACCATGTGTGGTCCTTAGGATCAAATACGACCAGTTGAGAGAAAGGTATTCACCTATCTTTGAAGTAAACTCTCGGGATAGGTAGAGACCAAACATAGGGGGAACATCTATGATCACAATGTATTAAGGGACGGTGATACTAGGGAAAGCAAACAAAGTCAATGGGAGATCTTTGATTACGCCTACCATCTCAACTTTATTAACATCAAGTTGCATAACCCCCCTTTTTAAAGGTTCATAAGTAAGCCCTAAGGCCTTAGCTATCCGCTTGGGCATGACTGTGGTGCTAGCACCAGAGTCAATCATGGAATTATGTAATAATTTCTCCACTATAATGAGAGTTAAGAAGGGTTGACGCTTCAGTTTATCTCTTATCTCAACAGGGGCTTCTGCTGAGCTATTTGTGAGAACTTTGGTAGGAAGTGATTGATCAATAGCCTTTCCTTTGAGTGACTACTCCATTGGTGCAGCACTTGCATCCTCCTGGAGAGCCTTCTATATTAATGTCTTATGTTCTGGGATGGCTAAGATATCCCACAGAGACACATTAGCGGATGAATTTTTTAATTGTTCCACCATATTGAACGATGGAGCATTCGGAGGTTTCTGCTCCTTAGCTCTCATTATAACAATTTCCCTTCATGGCGGACATTGTGTCACCACTACGGAGGTACTAGGCATCTGGTTAGAAGCACCTTTGGGTTGCAGACTAACCGATTCACCCGTGAATCTCCTCTTAGAATGGGTGTTGTAATTGAACTACACTTGTGGTGTTTGTGATGTGGATGCATCATTTGTGAACACCGCCTCTTCTTCTTCCATCCATGAGAAGAGTGTGTGATCAGGAGCGATGTTTTCTTCTTTCTCTAGTGACGTCCCCTACATTTGTGTGGTGAACACCGCGTTGTCCATCTGTGAAGAGTTATACACATAGCTTCTAGGCTCTAAAGTTGCGCCTTGGCTATGTTGTTCCACCACCTTCCATTGTAGATTGTCGCGTGGGAAATTTTGAGGCATATGTGAGTTGCTGCAAGGGAAACACCAGGGATTGGTGTCATCAATCAAATTGTTCTACCCTATTGTCAGCTCTCTGTTCGAGCTTAGGTTAGCACTCTGCAGTGGAGAAGGCACCGATACTATTTGATTTGTTGTTTGTGCTTGTGGATTCATGAGGGTGTTTCCTTGGAACTACTTTTGCTGATAAGAATGCCTTTTTCCTTGATAATTCTGATAGGTTGGCTTCAGAGGCACTGCCTAATTTTGTTTGATGACAGTTATTTAATTGACAATAGTCTGCAACATTTCTTTGAACTCGCTCATCTCTTCTTTTGGAGATCCAGATGTAGAAGCAACATTTTGGGGTGCATTTGGATATGTGTACATAGACTAAGGAGGAACCAACATGCTGGTAGATGGCAACCCTTGAGAAGGAACAGATATTTTAGGAAATATAGGCATGATAGGTCGAGGAGGCAACTTCCCGGCATCTATCAAATTTTTCTTTGCCTTGATAGCGGTGTTGTAAGCGGTTGGTAGAGTGGTCCCACCCAAAGACTGGATCATCATGGAGATTTCGGGGTTGATAGATTTCAAGTAGAACATGAACGCTAGCTGAGGTGGCGGGCGGATATCAACTTGGATTCTTTGCCAACTTGTATGAAACTAGGCATTGAAGTTAGCCATAGCTCCGTGCAGAGCCCGCTTTATGACTGAAAGCTGATAATATAGCGAGGATCGGTCTCCATCATTCGAAAATATTTGATAGAAAGGATCTTTGAGCTCATCCCAGGTATGGATAGAATTTTCCAACAATGTGTGATACCAATCTAGCGCCCTACCCCTGAAAGAGGCGGTGAGCAACCTTAGCACTATATTTTGGTTTGTAACTTCGTGCACTGGACATATGTCTGCAACATCTTGCAGATGTTCAGACAGGGTTCTTAAGCCATCTTTGGTGAATTTAGGTATGGCCTTTAGAGTAGAGGCAGGAATAGCGGCCCAAATAATAGGCACTACTGGTGCAGCAAGAGGACTTTTGGCATCCCATGCGACATAATTTATGTTAGCAGTGGGCAACATGGCTAGTGGAAAGGGCGGAGGAAGCAGAATGTTGACTAATTGGGTCATGGTTTGCACTGTTCCTAGTGGTGGCACTAGTAAATCAAGGTTATTCATTGTTTGGGATCTAGTTATAGGATGATGGCTCATACACCCTCCTAAAAATTAGGTTCATCTAAGCTTTGTCCCACCGGGCGTGTTAGGAAAAAATAAAAACTGTTGATGCCAAAAATTGGCAAGGTAACATGTAATCTCTTTTCTTTCGAACTTGGAACCTCTCTTCAGAAGCAAAGAGCAGCATTTATACTGAGCATTCCCACCGCCCAGTGAGCAGTAACTGAAAATATTTGCACCTCGAGCAATGATGAAGCAGCAAGATTCCCCTAGACTGTTGCAACAAAAAAATATTTGGGCCATAGTATTTGGTCACCCCCCATCGAGGTGCATCCCCTACAAATGATGGCATTGGTCCCAAAAAAGCTCTGAGCAGGCAAGTGTCACCTCCATGAATAGGAAATTAGAGCACGTGGTAGCATATCACAACCCATAGTTTGCTTCATCCATTGTATTGAAGAAGCATCCACAATGAGACAAGTGGTAGCATGGCGTAACTCATAGCTCATTCCTCCCTTCCTTTGGAGAAAGCTTACGCCAAGATGACATGTAGTAGCAATATTGTTATAGACACCGCTTGTGGGGCCCACCAAGTCTTTATGTGAATGAAAGCTACATGGCACATGGGCGGGGCCCAATGAAGAAGTGAAAGGGAGCAGTTAGAAATAGCCCGTGGTGAAGACCCATGGGAGCATAGTGGGAACCGGTAGAAGAGCAAAGGAGAGAATTCCTTCAAAGAGCATTGAGTGGACACATTGTTGAGGCCAGAAGTCATTTATCAAAAGGTTCCAATGAAGATAATTCAAGGCATGGGACAGTACTTATCAAAAATAAAACCCGAAGGGAGCTTGGTGAATTTTACATTCACACTTACACTTACGAAGGATTTTTGACAGAGCCTTGGAGTTTGGTGTTTCTCTAAATCCAAAGAAGTGTGTTTTTGGGGTGCTTGAAGGGAAACTCCTTGGACATATAGTATTGAGGGATGGGGTAAGAATTGACCCTAAGAGGGTGGAAGCCATAGAAAAAATCCCCATTCCAAAAATAGTAAAAGGGATTCAGTCCTTCTTTGGGCAGATCAACTTTGTAAGGAAATTCATTGTAAATTTTGTTGAAACCATAAAACCTATTTCCAAGATGTTGAAAAAGAATGTTGTTCTAACATGGGATGATCAAGTAATTCAATCCTTTCAAGCAATTAAAAGGGCTATTAAGGAAGCACCTGTTTTGATTTCTCCTAACTTCAGTAAGCCTTTTCAAATATTCCCCTTTGCTTCCTATCATACTATTGTTGTCCTACTCCAAAAAAAATCCCAAGGACATGAACAACCCATTGCATTCTTTAGCAAATCCTTACAAGAAACATAATTAAAATATGATGTGGTTGAAAATCAAGCCTATGCACTGGTAAAAGCTATTAAAACTTTCAGGTCCTATTTAGTAGGATCACAAATTATTGCTTGTCCCTAATGCTGCAGTGAAAGATGTTTTTGTGCAAACAGAAACAATAGGAAGGAGGTTCAAATGGATCAATAGGATCCAAGAATTTAATATTGACATTCAAATTACAAAGCTAGTTAGAGGACAAGGTTTAGCTAAGTTGATGACTCAGGATAACTTGCAGGCAGTACAAGACCCTCAAATTATAAACAACCAGGTATGTAGTCTAGACACTTTTCCTTGGTACTCTAATGTCATCACCTATCTGAATACTGGGGACTATCCACCTTATTTAGTCCATAATCAAAAGAAAAACCTTAAGTTGCAAAAACACAATAATATGCTTTTGTTCATATTCACTTATATTGGAAAAATAGGGATGGAGTTTTGTTGCTTTGTTTGGATGAATACCAGGCCAAGAAGGTACTAGAACATATGCATCAAGGAGTGTGTGGAGGGCATTGTACTGCTAAGACCACTACCCATAAAATATTGAGGGCAGGATATTATTGGCCCATCCTATTTGCAGATGCATATAAATTGGTTCGTACATGTGAGCCATGTCAAAAGTTTTTAGGTAAGTTAAAAATTTCAGGGGCATTACCCCTAAGACCTATTTTATCATAAGCCCCTTTCTATCAGTGGGGAATTGATTTCATAGGATAAATCAGTCAACCATCAAGTGGAGGACACAAGTGGATCTTAGTAGCCACAAACTATTTTACCAAGTGGATTGAAGCAATCCCCACTAGGAGGGCTACAAGCAAGGTGGTTATGGATTTTCTTCTTGACAATATCATCACTAGGTTGGGTGTTCCTTTCAGAATTGTGATGGACAATGCAATGTGTTTTAGGTCAAAAGAATATGTTCATTTATGTGAGTCCTATGGAATACAAATATCCTACTCCACACCTTATCATCCACAAGGGAATGGTCAGGATGAATCCAACAATAAAAGAATAATGAAAATCATCAAAAGGGTCTTGGACAAAAATAAAAAAAGAATGGGACTCAAAATTGAAGATTTCTCTATTGGCAGACCGAGTAACTATTAAGAAGGCTATTGGAAAGACACCTTTTGAGTTGGTTTATGGAACTGATGATAGAATTCCAGTAGATAATTTGCTACTTGTCTATAAGTTTATTCAAAATCATGATATTGATGTGTCTGACCCAATGCATGAAAGAATGATGGAAGTCACAAAGCTTGAAGAAAAAAGAAGAGATTCTCATCAAAAGAACTTGAAACAGCAATAGAAGGTCAAGTATCTCTTTGACAATAGGACTGTTCAAAGGTCTTTTCAACTAGGGGACATGGTCCTAATGTGGAATGCTAAAGACCAAGATAAGGGCAAGCATGGAAAATTTGACGCTTTATGGCTTGGACCTTATCTGATAGTTGAAAATCATGGGCTAGACTCATATGTTCTTCAGGATGCAGATGGAAAAAACTTAGAATTGCCTATGCATGGGCAATATTTGAAAAAAAAATCAATTAACCCCTCATTCCATTTACTCTATAAATAGTGTATATAGTTTTCCTTTTTGGTTTTTTGTTCTTAATTGGTTTGTGTTCCCAGAATCTTGAATTCTCATCATAACCCAGTCCGTTATGTGTCCCCAATCAGAGCCACTATTGGGGTGCTTTTTGAATTTTTTCTTGCCATGAGGTTTAGGGCTTATCTTCTGTGTTTTAAAGGTTTTAGTCTAAAACCCTAAACCCTAAATCCTAGCCATGTTGCATTCTCCTATTGTTCTATTTTAACGGTGACCTACTATAGCCTATTTCTGGTCATTTAAGTTATCTTTTAAGCCCTTTATATTGTCCTGATGACTGGCCCCTTAGCATTATCCATTTGGTTCACCTTTTACCACTAGCTCTGTATTTACTGTGCACCTCCGCCAAGATCAATGGTTGTGATAGCTGTGTGATTTGGTAATTGAGTTAACCTGTGCAACAAGACTAATTCTGCAATGCCACTGCAAACATGGCATGAGCTGACGTAATGTTGATAGGCTAAGTTGGGCGCCACTGAATGGTTCATATTGGAACCTACATGGAACATGGGCCCCACTCAAATGAGTCACCTCTCGGGTAGACCCAATGCAAATATAACATGGCCACTTCCCATCAGATCAATGGCCAGTGTGATCACATGATTGCACTATTGATCGAAGATGCACCCAAAGGCTAACTCTGCAACGCCACTATGGAAGTGGCATGTAGGACCCATGAAGGCCGATGAAAAATTCTTGGGCCAATGAAATCCCACACATGGATAAGTAAGCCACGTAACAATGATGACCAAGCAACAAGATGGTTTTCCGTATAACTAAAGGTGATGGCTAATAAAATATAATAAATTCATGAATGTGTCCATTTTTGATTCACCGTCGACTGACCGAGAGTTTGTTGTTGGGGCCCCAATGTTCAAATATCAAATGCAATAGCTATCTCCCGTCATCACACCTACATACATGCATGAAGTTAATGAATCCATTTTTCCCATTATGATCTAAATTTTTTTACTATTTTAGCACCAATCTTACTCTAATTCACACTTATACTACTTTGTATATTCTCTAGATGTTTTTGTATATTCGTGCTTTCACAATTAGGGTTTCCAACAAGTGATTGTCATCTACATTTTCATTTCATTCCTATTAGTTTTTTGACCTTGTATGCATAATTCTAGATTGCTTATAGTTGTCTGAATGCAAAGAGTTTAGCTTGTGCTGAATTTTAAAGCTTCTCATTATCGTTTCATTAAGCCTGTGCATAAAACCCTAACCCTAGAAATGGAAGAGTTCTCTAGTTTGGGAAAGAGGAATTTTTCTAAGGAAATCATTATACAACTCCCTAGATCAAAGGAGACATAGAAGAGGTGAAAACCAGGGTCCAAGCTGGATGAATTCATTATTGACTGCTCTGTAGGAATTAGAGATGCATTGATCCCACCATGGGGTTTTAGTCTTTGGAGAAGAGGCTATAACAAGAAGGAAAGAGTCCCAGTGTCAAATATATGGAATTACAATTTGGCAATACTTGTAGTGCCAAATGTCTATGTAAATACAGAATTGATTGTTGCAATTACTGCCAATTATAGGCCTGACACTAGGGAAATTATATCTATGGAAGGTGGTGGGATAACAGAGATTACCAGAGATGTAATCAATGAAGTTTTTATGCTCAACCCTAACACAAATTGGGCTATTGATCTGCAAGAGTTAGATATGGAATACAAGAAGAATGAGCTCTTGTATAGAAAGAAATTGGCATCATTCAGGCCTCCAAATGTAAAAGGGGATGATAGGAAGCTAACACCATATCAGACTTCCCCTTATAGCATAGATTTGTTCATCAACTATTTTTTAGACACATACTATGCCTTATGCCAAGTATGTATTGTAGATGTGAAGGACCTAATTTTGAATTGGATGTTGATGATTTCTATGGATATCCAAAGCAGGGATATCAATAGGCCTTTTGACTATGCTTCTTTAGTAGCTAAGGGTTTTCATAATGCCCTATGTGATTTCAAAAATGGAAAATCAATAGTTTTCAAGTATTATTCTCTCTTAATGCATATATTTCTATATAAAGGTCTTAAGGTCTAGCATCCTTGTTGGCAACACAAGTGCAGACAACTGAGAGGGGGGGTGAATCAGTTGTCATAGAAATTAAACAAATTATCAAAATTATTAACCTTATTCTTAGATCTGATAAATATCCATGAAATCATAAATCATCACCACATCAAAAACACACATAACACCAAGATTTTATACGTGGAAACCTTGTTAGGGGAAAAACCATGATGGAGATCAATCCACAAGATTATACCCTATTAAAAGTATAAGAAAGATAAATGAGGAACGCACATGCATTCAGGCACACTGCCTAGAGATCACTGCTCAATTACAACAAGGTTTACTACCCAGGGAAGACACACTATCTTACAAAAATATCTGGATTAGATCCACAAGATTGAGCTGAGAAAATAGCATCTGCTCATGCCTAATTACAGTTTCGGTTAAGCACAAAAAATCTCTTCACACTTCACATTTCACTTCTTCCTTTGAATTATTAGAACTTTATTTGCACACAAGACACACACTTCACACTCTCTTTCATCCAAATGATAAAACAATCGCTCTTATATATCCGCAACAAGAATTAGGATCATCTCTATGTCGGCTCCAATAAAATATAAAATGAATACAAATTGTCGGCCCAAAACATAAATAAATTACAATGTGAATAAACCAAATTTTGCCACAACATAGTGATGACCCAAAACAACTTCCTCGAACACAAAACACCTTCAATAATTATTCCTCGAAGATCCACAACACACTACAATCACCCAGTCATCCAAGAACATGAAAAATATGAACACGCAAGAGAAAATCTCCAATCGCGAGCACACCGACTAATGCAGACGTACAACAAAGATATAGTATGATCTAGAAACATCCACAAGCATCATGAAATACTATAGAAGGATTTGCAACAACTCAGATTACTAGAATCACATAATCTTCATTCAGGAACTCCAACTAGAACAGCAAAAAAATGTCAGAACACCGAAACTCATAACTTAATCAAATCTCCATGCGAACCTCTAAAATTCAACGTAGATAAACTATATATACTCGGTAAGAAACCCTTTAATCCACAACCTCTGATCATCAACATACTAGGCTAGCCAACAGATTGAACTTGACTTCACCACTGACATCCTGCAACTCACTTTATTACAATTTTCTCAATAGCCTCGACATATTCAGCTCCAATGCTAATAGTTTTGACATAAATGACAACCACATATTAGAAACATCCAACAATCTCCCCCTTTGGCATTGATGGCAACACATGATGTGAAAAACACCATCAACCCAACTTTCTCTTTTAGCACTTTACTCTTCTCCTCAACTCTTCTCCCCACAAGGGTTTTTCACATGAATCTTCTCCCCCTTTGACATCAATGGAAAAGATAGACATTACAAGATTTGGACCACATATCTGAACATCTGACTACTCCCCCTAAGTAGCAACCACCAAAACATCAATCTGGATCAAGATATGACTATGAAATACATAGATTGATGCAACTCAATGCACCTTAGTTCTGATTAGGAGGGGTAATCACCCCTAGCTTCCCTCTGAGATACTCAAAGGTATCCTTAGGAAAAGGCTTAGTAAAGATATCTACAGTCTTCTCCTTTGTAGGCATGTACTCCAATCTGACTTCCTTTTCACTCACCTTTTCTCTCAAAAAGTGAAACTTGATAGATATGTGCTTGGTCTTTGAATGCAGCACCGAATTCTTAGATATATTAATTGCACTTGAATTATCACATAATATAGCAATAGGCTCATCATACACAACTCTAATAGCCTTCAACATCTGCTTCATCCACAATACTTGAGTACAATTGTTAGCAGAAGCAATGTATTCTACCTTTGCAGTAGATAAAGAAATGGCATTTTGCTTCTTACTTAACCATGAAATCAACTTCTTTCCCAAGAAAATTACACCACCACTGGTACTCTTTCTGTCATCCACATCTCCATCCCAATCAGCATCAGTAAAGGCACTCAAAGTAAAGGCATCTTGTTTAGGATACCATAGTCCAAAGTCAATCTGGATCTCCTCAATAGCAACAACTTTATGTTTGTATGCAGTAGGCAAGGATCTGAGCACTTTAGAAACAATATCCGATTCGTCCAATGTTCCACCAGCACATCTGATATTACACACAATTTCATTCACTCTCTGCATAAAGGCAGTAATGTTCTCATCTTCACCCATTTCAAGTTTTCATATTTCCCTTTTAGACTTTGTAGCTTAGCAATCTTCACATGTGCATCACCTTCATACAAAGTTTCCAACTTTTTTCCATATCTCATAAGCAGTCTTCAAATCCATTATGTTTGTCATCTCAGAATCAGTTAGAGCACTCAATAATGCTTCCTTAGCCCTGATATTATAATCAAAATCTTTTATCTCGCTTGCAAAAGAAGGACCATTCTGGGGAATGATATATATGTTCTTTGTAATGTTCCAGAAGGGTTCACCAATGCATCTTAGATGGCACTCCATTCGAGTCTTCCACAATGAATAATTTGTTCCATCAAATCTCAGACTATCCTTCTTGCATTTCACCATCCCGGATCACCTCAAGTTGTTAAACTTCTTCCAAGGAACCTACTCTAATACCAATTGTTGGCAACACAAGGGCAGACAACTGAGAGGGGGGTGAATTAGTTGTCACATAAATTAAACAAATTATCAAAATTATTAACCTTATTATCAGATCTAATAAATAACCACGAAAGCATAAATCATCACCACATCAGAAACACACATAACACCAATATTTTTTATGTGGAAACCCTATTAGGGTAAAAACCACGGTGGAGATCAGTCCACAAGATTATACCCTATTAAAAGTATAAGAAAGATAAATGAGGAATGCACATTCATTCAGGTGCACTGTCTAGAGCTCACTGCTCAATTACAACAAGGATTACTGCCTAGGGAAGACACATTATCTTACAGAAAGATTTGGATTAGATCCATAAGATTGAACTGAGAAAATAGCATCTACTCATGCCTAATTACAGTTCTGGTTAAGCACAAAAAATCTCTTCACACTTCACATTACATTTCTACCTTTGAATGATTAGAACTTTATTCACACACAAGACTCACACACTTCACACTCTCTTTCATCCAAATGATAAAACAAATGCTCTTATATATCTGCAACAAGAATTAACATCATCTCTATGTCAGCTCCAATAAAATATAAAATGAATACAAACTATCAGCCCAAAACACAAATAAATTACAATGTGAATCAACCAAAGTCGGCCACAACATAGTGACAACCCAAAACAACTTCCTCAAACACAAAACACCTTCAATAATTATTCCTTGAAGATCCACAACATGCTACAATCACCCAGTCAACCAAGAACATGAAAAACATGAACACACAAGAGAAAATCTCAAATCGCAAGCACACCGACTAATATAGATGTACAAAAAAGATATAGTATGACTAAAAAAATCCACAAGCATCATGAGATACTAAAGAAGGATCCACAACAAATCAGATCACCATAATCACATATCTTCATTCAAGAACACCAACTAGAAGAACAAAAAAAAGTCATAACACTAAAACTCATAACTCAATCAAATCTCCATTTGAACCTCTAAAATTCAACATGGATAAACTAGATATACTTAGCAAGAAACTCTTTAATCCACAACCTCTGATCATCAACATACTAGGCTAGCCAACAGACTGAAGTTGACTTCACCACCGACAACCTGCAACTCAATTTATTACAATTTTCTCAATATCCTTGACATATTCAGATCCAATGCTAATAGTGTTGACATCAATGACAACCACATATCAACAACATCCAACAATCTTAATATGAAAATTATAACAATGGCTAGAGGAGAACCACTCTCGGTTCAACAATGGACCTACATTTCGGACTCAAACATGAATGAGTCAAGTTATTTTATTTTTGAGAATCTTTTTGTAAGAAAGATTCTAAGTATTTTGCAAAAGGAGGTTAGGTGGGGTCTAACCCAAAGGGCTAAACAATTTCTCAGGCCTAAAGACCTTAAGCCTGAATTAGGTATCACCCACAATCAGGGATCATGGTTCTACTTTAAGGACCACACAATTATAAGGATTTTTGGTAGCCCTGTTACTCCCAGATGTTTTCCTATTACTATTCAAGATAAGGTGGCCTTCTTGGAAATCATGCATCAAATAGTTGAAGCTGATAAGTCCTTGAATGGGGGTCATACAAGAAAGGATCAATGATCCCATCACAAGTTGTGATTGGGATGTATCATTTTTTGAATAGGAAAGCATATGACATCCTTGATTCTACGCTAAACAAGTATAGGCTTCCCTGAGCCAAGTATAGATTCTATGACTCTGAATGGCTTATCAAAAAGCCTAGCAAGCCCAAGATACAAGAAGATCAATGGGATGATGAAGATGATGAAGACCTCATAAGAAATGAAAAAAATTATGAGGAAGTATTGAAAAGAAAGGAAATATGGTATAAGATCCAATATGAGGAGAATAGGAGAAGGAGAGATGATAGTTCTTATGCTCCTGCTTGGAAAACACTTCTGATTTTAGAAGCTAGAATGAGAGCAATTTTTTCCACCTATATAGATGTTGATAGTATGCCTCTTCCTCATGAGAGGCCCCGCTTAGATGTTGAACCTCTAGTAAAAGTGGTAGAGGAGGAAAGGCCACAATCCCCTCAGTCACTTGGCTCCCCCATGGCCCTACTTCCCCTCCCCTAAGGCATCAAGAACCTCCTCCCACAGCTACTCTTGACCCTGAGTTATCACACCCTTCCCCTTTACAAAGGTTGCTTGTAGAAGCAAGTAAGAAAAAACCTATGGTTGCATCAATTTCTACTGGCCCTCTTTCTCAAATACCAGAGATCGCAAGGGTTATGACTCCTTAGCACATGCTTTCCCTAGGGAGGGACATCCCATTTCAATATTATAGGGGTTTTGAATTCCAAGGAGATGATCCTTTACCCCCTCATAGATTTGATACAAGGACAGGGGTTACAATTCAAAGTCCTTCTAAAGAGTGGGCCCTTGATGCATTCAAGCTTGGAGGGGACCTAAGTGAAGATGTAAGATTGAATGCCTATTAGCAGTTTGTGAGTGATGATCATTTCATAAACACCAGGGAGTTCAAGAACTTTTTCATAAGAAATTTGACAAATGGAATTGAAAGGATCAAAGGCATTAATTTTGATGATTTGGGGAATGAAGAAACGTTGAGAATGAAGGATGAAGTCCTAAAAGCTGCAAATGAGCAATTTGCTGCTATAACTCTAGAAATAGGAAGGGATATTGTGAAGAGGAGTGGAATACTCCTTTTGGAAGGATGGGACATTTCTTCTGCCATTGTCTTTGATGAATTGAGAAAGAGACATGACATAGATTTAGATTCAATGTATCCAGCACAAAGAGAGAAAGTACTTTCAAGAGTACTATTTGATGATCATCTTGATCAACTAGTTATTTAGTGCCTTCATAGAGTTACAAGAAGGCCTAGCATGAGCTATGAAGTTGATCAATTATTTGGAAGTCTATTAGTCAAGAAAGTGGTTGACACTTCCATCACATAGGCAATAGGCCTGAATCTAAATGTGGAAAAAATTTCCCATAAGGTGGCTTTGAAGATAGAGGAGGAGGTCACCATTCTAAGAGAAAGGGTGACAAACTTGTAGGAACAATTGTATACAAGGCCTACATATACATCCTCAGGCATGATCCAACATACATCTGATGAATTTATAGGATTAAGGAATGATTTGGCTCAAGCTATATTAGAAATAGTCAGTTTGAGTAATGAGAAGGATGTGCTCAAAGTGAATGCTTTGCAAATGGATAGGAGAATAAAGATAGATATGGAAAAATCACTGTTGGAGTCAAAGATCAATGAAATCTTGAACCATGTGGATGCAACATGGGATGAGCATAGAGAGTTGCTAAAGTTTTCTCAGGAGCATTTGAAGTGGCAACATTTTGTAGCATGGTCATTATCTCATATGAGAAAAACAATTACAGTATTGGAGATTTCACTAATTAAGCCTCTGCCAAGTTTCTTTCATGCTATGATTGAGGGCTTTAAGGCTAGGTTTGAAGTGATAAAACAACTCTTTACTATTCATAGGATGTATACATAGAGAATTGGTAATGAGCTCAGAGGCTTTCTTTGCCTAGTCACTAGTCACATGCCTACTCTATTTGACAGAGAGAGAAGCAGAACAAAGGGAGAAAAGGTTTTGAGGTCCAAGACAAAATGGATAGTTGACATCAAGACAATTCAGAGTCAGATTTTTCCTGATATTATTTCAGATGATGCATAACTCATCAAGAAGTTGGGGTCATACATGGATGCACTATCAAGGCTTGATAGTGGTATGACCAAAATGGAGGTGGCTAGATCAAAGATTGCAGACAAGGAGTACCAGCAGCACCTCAAGGCTCTCCAGGACCTCAAGCAATATGGATTTGATGATTTCTAATCCTTTCCTCCTCTCTTTTCTATGTTTTTATGAGTTTCAAATTTTGAATTTTTAAATTCACAGTTTCCCGCCTTTTTATTTTGTTTATTCTTTTCTCCTCGGTTAAAAAGATATCTAATGGTGTATTCCTTGATTGAATCACTATTATTTTCTTCTATCTCAAATATTTTTATTTTTATCTTGCATATTTATTACATATCTTTGGGAAGAGCTCATAAGTTGCTCTCTGTCACTATGTATTAAATAGGTCTGCAAGGTTATCACACTTTTCAATTTGATAAAGGAGCTTGAACGAAGAAAAGGAGTATTCCATATCATTTCCAACATCTACTACCTGCGGAGGAAGATAAAGGAATGTCTATCTATGTCAGAAGGCTAAAAGGTTTTTTGTCTTTTTCCTGTCAGTCAGTCACCTAAATTTTGAAATTGTAAAAGGCCTGAAGCTTGTTGCATCCTTACTTTTTATAAAAGGATAATCAAGGCCTTATATTTCTTCTTCTTCTAGCTTGAGGAAAACATAGACAATTAACTCTAAGAGAAGCTTGTATTCTTATTTTCACCAAGGGTGAATGGTATGCAATAGTTTTTAGAATTTTTACAGTGCAGTACTATGACTCAAATATGTGTCCTACTTGAAGTGAATTTTGCAAAGGATCATGTGTACAATTTATGCATATATAAAACACCTTGAAATCCAATTCAATGATTTCAAAGTTGTTTCTCTTACTTGTTATCCAGAGTCTCATATGAATTAATAAAATCAAGCGTTTTGAATTCATATCTCTTCACTGTGTTGATTGAGTTTGAATGAATTTTAGCTTCTAAAGTAAGAGATTGAATTTTCTTATCTTTATTCAAAGGATTATATTTAGAGAACAAGTATTGGGTTACAATTGAGAGATTCATTTCATGTTGTAATTGATACTAGGTATCAACTACTCTAGGCCAAAGGCAACGCAAAGAATGTATATTTTTTCATTGTAATAATGGTTCATCTAATGCTCAACCCAATGGACAAGGCATTGGTCATGATATTGTGCTCCTAACTGTAATAAGGAGAAAATTTTATCAAAACAATGTACAACAATCATTATGTTTTACTAAGTTTTTTTCATTTTTAAGTACATAGGATAATTTGGTTCTCATTCTGATCAAAATTATATAAGGATGAAGGCCACATCCCATAGGGTTCAAAGATCATTAACTCACATAATAGGCTGAGAATACATCTGTTGTAGCATCATATCAGCCTTAAGGGATCAATAATGCTACCATGAGGGATACCCACCTTGGTCCTACAGACCCTAAAGTGTAGAGAGTTGGATTTGTTCCTTATCCCTAATCATCACTTTGTCAATTGGTCCACTGATCCAAGGCCTTTAAGATTGAGATTGGCCTCTCATGGAGGATCTTTGGAGTAATTAGTTGGGAACACCAACATGTGCAATGCTCTCCACTACACAACAACAATGGTGATAGATGCTATGATGGATGAAGGAGGATTATAAAAGGACTGTGTGGATGGATTTGACTATAATGGAGATGTTGAGAATGGATTCTAGGCTCAAAGTAGCAACATAAGATTGTTTGAATATGAGATATGGAAATGAGGGGAGGAGACCCCAATTTATAGATTTGAAGAGGCCAAAATGGAGGGCCAAGATCGATTTAGAATGGAGGGTGGAGATTGAATGAAAATGATGGGAAGGATTAAGAGGACATGGTGTGGAGACCAAGAGATTTTCCATAAAGGTATTTCTTGTCTCCACACTCCTCAAGGTGCATAGGGAAGAGATTCCAAGGCACATTGGAAGAATAAAAGAAATTAAAAATTCCTTGGGAAGGGACAAGGGAATTAAAAATTCCTTGGAAATAAGGAGTCTTGGAAGAATAAAGAGGAAAAGGAATTAAAAATTCCTTGGGAAGTGAGGGGCATGGGGAAGAGTAAAGGATTTGAAATCCTTTGATATGACCAAAGTAGGTGCATTTAAGGTTGAGAGGTGAGATGGGAATGCCATTTATGGCAAATGGTTGAGTCATTCCTAATCATGGGGATTAGGAATGTGCAAATGATTAAGGAAGGGGATTAAGTGGGTTAATGAGGGATTAGGATGCAAGTGGGAGAGTTAGGAGGATGTGACATGAGGAGATAGAATGAGTGGAGGAATTTAAAATTGAGAGATATTATTAATCATGCTTCTAGAAGAATTAATTAGGCTAAGTGGGGATTAGGGAAAGTGATTTGTAGGAATCACTTTAGTTGAGCTAATTAATTAGAATTAATTAATTAAATAGGACTTAGAATAATTAATTATTTGAATGACTTTAGAGGAATAGGAGAAATAATTAATTTATTGACAAATTAATTATTGGACTATAGTGATAGAATTAATTTAATTAAATTAAATTAATTCTGAGAGGAATAAGGATAACATAATTAAATTAATTAATTACGTAGAAAGGTTAAATTAATTAAATATTTAATTTAATTAATTTAGGCGTCTACAATTCTATCGAAGCCTTTTTGATAGAACATATGTTCTATAGAACCCCCTGGTTAGAGATCTCCCCCCCCCCAAGCTCTCCTAGTTTCTACAGATTTCTAGCCTTTGAAGCTCTAATAGAGGGCTCAAATGAAGCAATCTTTCCAATGATTATATTTTTAATATATATTGAGTTTATTGTGATTTTTGTTTTTAGATTAACTAAACATAGGTTTCTCACCAAACATCAACTTTTATGTTCAATGCTTATGGAAAAATAGTAAACAAGTGAAAAAAAAATCTGAAAATATCTACGTAATAGGTATTGAAGTCCTCTTTCCAACAAACAAACAGAAAAAAAATTGATACATACACAACAAGTTATGAGCTACCAAATGAATATATGTCAAAATTATAGTTGACTTCAAAACTTAATAAAATATGAAATACTAAAGCTAATGTTATGAAAGAAATTGAAAACATTAGATATGGATGTTACAAAATTAAATTTGAAATAATTACATTCATATCTATTTTTTAAAAAAAAGTTATGCCATACCAAATGAGCATCACTCTTTAAAAATGTTGTTTACTGTTAAAAACTAGTTTTCAAGGGAGATAGAAAAATGGATACAAATTTATTCCAAAAATTTTCAAAAAAATATATTTAGAATCTACACACAAAATGTCACAAATCACTGGTTCACATCATCTACAAATTCCTTACGGTTTAGCAGTAATAGGTGTCTGAATATGAAGTTTTTTCTCAAAATGATTATTTCAGTATCAAAGTTGGCTAAAAAGTTTAACCCACTATTGTGGGATATGTGTGTGTGTGTGTGTGTGTGTGTGTGTGTGTGTGCATATATGCTTATATGTATATGTATGTGTATATATGTGTATATGTGTATATGTGTATACACACACATATATATATATGTATATATATACATATATGTATGTATGTATACATATGTACATATATACATATATGTATGTATGTATAGATATGTACATATATACATATACATATATCAAAAAGTGTTCTTGTTCACTACATTGTTCGCATTATATGAAAGGATATCCTTTGGAGTCACATTGTATTTGATTTTGTCCTCCTTGTTGATTTTGATAACCACCTGACGATGTTTTATGTGGCTTGAATGGAGTGGACTCTCCTTATATGAAGAGTACTTGTATACTTCTAATATTCAAAATGTATCGGTGCTCCTTTATTGAATGACCCATCACCTATAAAGTCTTACAAATAATCCTTCTAACATAATTACCTTTTGTGTGCCCCTCAATTATGCACTTAGCATGCCATACTTCATTATTTTCTTTATTGGTTTGTTTGTCTACCTTCAATTCTTTTATTATTCTCATCATATCTCATCATAGAGCTTGGACTATTTTTCAATTCTTCATCGCCACTACCTTCTATGCTCTTTTCCTCATCTACCCTCCTATTCCCTTAGGAGGATGTTTTATTTCCACTCTCAATATCTAGTACCAGATTGTAAGCACTAGCATACAAGGAAGGGGACACTACTTTCATCTTCTTGCACAATGAGGGGATTGGTCCTTCAAGTAACCACAACTTCTTCAATCTATCAACTAGTTGGTTCTCCAACTTTACTAGCAATTCCTTGAGTGATACAATTGCAAGCTCATACATTCTCATTTTCCCCTCGCTTCATGTTTTAGATCTCTATCACAATCCAATTGTTTTCTCTCAATAGTTTGAAATCGGCCTAGAATACCTTCTTTGGCATGTCTCAAGAGGATATAGATTCATCATCAAATTCTGTGAAGAAAATGACAGCTATACCTTCTATCATTGTTGGAAGCACTCTCAACTAATAGTTTTTGTCTTCCTAGTCGCTCGCTATCCAAAAGGTTTCACACATCTTGCAATGCCTCGTAGGATCTTCAAACCTATTCCCCATGAATTTTGGGAGGTTATGCTTGTTGGCATTTGGACTCATAAGGGGAGTCACCAATGTTCTAGTGCTTCACTTGTACTCATGGCCACGTATGAGTCTTCTACACATCCACTCTCAAAGTGCCTTGCACTCTAGTTGGTTTTTGCTTTGTTCGTGGACTCTCTTCTCCCTGGGGTCTTTGGTTGAGTTCCTCTTTCAAGATGGATGGTTCTTTGATGCAATGTATGTTATTCTTGAATGGTTCATTTAATTCATGTTTGGGTTTGAGCTTTCTTCTTCTTCATCGTCTGATGTTGTTTATATAGATGATCTTGCTTGGTCGGCAAGGTCTTGGTATGTTTTGTTAGGGAGCGGTACATGTCTCACAATTTCTTCCCACTCTCTCTTAGAGAATTGTTTGTTAAATATTTTCCTCTCTTCTCACCTACAACTTTAGCTGACGCTTTGACTATTACTTCATTCCTGGGAAGGCCTACAACTTGAGAATCATCCAACTAGATTTTCCTCAAATGTTTCTCACAGTCTTCTTCTTCATCATATTTGTTCTACAATCCTTAAAAATTGTCTAATCCCTTGGTCTTTACCACCTTTTGGCATCTTCTCACGTTTATTAGGAACTAAGGGCATGAAGCTCTCAAATCTAACCCAATTTCTTTTAAGGAAATGATGTTAAATATTTATTGCTATATCTAATAAATTAAATACATGAATTAAAAATAAAGATAACAATGCATACCATATACGTGAGTAAAATATATCTTTATTTGCTTATGAAATTATTATAGAAGACTTGACTAGAGATGAACAACAAGAGACCAGAGTTGATCTAACTCAATCATACGATATTCGTGTTTTATCTCAAGGATTTCAACTCAAACAACTTGATGATGATTCAATTAATCAAAGTATAATATCTACATATAATGTATAATTTAAATTTGACTAGAGAAAAAAGTTATAGATGCAAGAAGGTTGCTACAAATACCACCTTTACATATGTTTGTAAAAGTCTCACTTCTAGTGTAAATTGATATCTTGGGCTGACTTCTTTCTAAAAAAAAAAATCTCCCTACTACACATTTTCACTTACCTAATCCTACATCTACAACTCAAAATTGCTTATAGAAGGATGATGTGAAAATCCCACCTCAACATTAGAAATCAAGTTCTAAGGTTCATAATCAAACCTATATATACCTAAAAAATTAAATTTTCCAAATCAACATTTTATTATAATAAATCCAAATAACCTAATAATATGTATTATCACTATGAAAAGAAACCTTATAGAATCTACTAACATGTGGTGTTTCTCTTATAATACTAATCATGCTTATAAAAATTTCCTACAAGAAAATAGAATACTTTCATAAAATGCAAGTTACTACTAAGCAAGAAGTTCCACCACTAGAAGCCCCACTTTAGTCATTGAGAACAAAGTGGTATTCTCATAGCCCAAATGTATGTTCTCAAAGCAAGAAGAAGAATTTTTCTCATTACATGCATTATTTTCTTTTATGGGAGGAGAGAAATTGGTATTTAATCATGTTTACTTTACTTTGGGGCCCCTCTAATGCAATCTAACTATTTTATAAGGTCTACAAGGAGAATTATAGAAGGATAGGACTTAGGGTTAAAACCTAAGCTTATGATCTATGAGATGACTATTTATCTAAGTTATAATATCTACAGAAGATATAATGATAAATTTATAACCATAAATAGGTAATTTGAAGTAGCCTAAGTGAACTTGCACAATAGAACAAGAAAACATATTTTTTGGCACATTTAATATGGTGTAACAATTGAAAAGTATAAATTCAGGGGTATCTCTATGGGATTCCTTATCTATCCCTAATAAAAGAAAATTATTATAGGAATCTCTAAAGTTGTGTAAAAATCGAGCCAAAGCAATATCCCAAGTTTCTCACATAGGAAGGAGTGTTGTGGATTGACTCAAAGCCACTCTAATTGATCAACTTGCTACTTTTTATAATGCTGGAATAGAGTTGATTAAAGATAAATATATGCTATTTTATTTAAATACTGATATTTAAAAATAAATTATTACAAAATTCAATGATTGAATTTAGTGTAAGCACCACAATTATGCTCAAAAGAATGGTTGACACAACGAGGTTAGCTTATAAATCAATGAAAAAGGAATTAAAAAATTTGATGGTAAAAGGGTCTAAACCATAGGGACTTTTAAGGAAATTCCTTTCAATTTATAACTTTCCCAATTGCCATTGTTCCTTGGGATGTCTCTATGATTGATGTCCATCAAAATTTTGGACTTTTCTTGTCAAAATATTTTAAAGCCAAGGTAAGAGGATATCTATCTTTAGATTGGTCTCATCTACTGTTTTGGATTAAGAATGCTTTAAAGATGAATATTGTAGCCTCCTCCTACAACAATCGACTTCCTCATTAATATCACCAATGGTTCTCCTTGATCTAAGGGCCAACCTTAAACCACACACTAAGCAACATATTAAGTCTAGACAATGTTAGTCAACTCTGAGTGTTTAACACTTCTAAGCCTAGAAGTGTATTCTTAGTGTGACCACACATATTAAGCTTAGAAAATGTCAATCAACTATGAGTGTTTAACATTTGTAAACTTAGAAGTGTAAGCTTAGTGTGTGTGGTTTAAGTCGTTCTTGATCTAAGCAAGAAAGATCATAAAAAGGATGCATAAGATTCCCACTCATCTTTTAAGTAAACATTCTTCATGTTGAGGAACTTTCCCATGGAGAGGCCATGTGTCGACACCACATGCAACTGTGGATGGTTGAAATAATGCCATGGAAGAACTTCTACCAGCATGCCATTTGCTAATACCTCAAAGTACTTAGCAGTCACTAGGCCAAGACCCTCGAAATTAGAAGGTTGAGCATCATTGTTATGTCCCTAGATAGCTCTCTGAGGATTTTTGCCCTTTATTGTTTCAGCTATGTTTTTAACTTGTATGAACAAAGGGGCTCATTTTGACTGAAATATAATACTTATCAAAGTAATAATTTTCTTAGAATTAATGTGTCGAAATGATTACAAATGCTCTAATTATTAATATGTCCGAGTTCTGATTTGATCACCTTTCCTGACTCACTTGTTTATGTTCATACGAATGAATATATCTGAATTGTGTATGGAAGAGTAGGATCTAAAACTTATCGCTTTTCCAGAATTAGTGCCTTCTAACCATGCGATTTCCTTGACGTTGTTTCTGCTTGGTAGGCTCTTTGTTCATGCGTCCAAAGCCATATAATTGGTGGTAATACACCCTCTAAATACTTGGCAGATTGTGGGCTCTGGATCTGAGTTTGAATAAGTAACAAATACCAGTCTTCCTCTAATGAATAATAGGCTCTTACATCACTTTAGTGGAAGGATATTTGACAGGAATCCTTTTGTCTTTGCAAGATTTACATTTTGGTTCTCTTTTCGAGCCTTATCATAATTGTCTTGATTAAATATTGGACTGTGTCCAAGTTTCCTTTTTGAAAACTATTATGAGATATGTTTTGTGCTCATGATTAAAAGGCTTGATTATTTTTCTACTCAGTTTTTTAAGGGAATTATTATTATCACTACTGGTGAATGGATCATGTAAAATTTTATACTCCTCTACTCTCACAAAGGATAACCTCAAATTATACCATTTTATAGAGAATTAACAAACTTGCTAAATTACTGGGAAACCTTAAGGATTTGTTTAGTTTTGTTTGGCCTTTACATGTATTTTCAACTATGCAATCTTAAACATTTCATCCTATGTTTTATAACTTTGATAATTTATTCTTATCTATTAAAGGAAGTTAATAGTGTGTTGTGCCTAATTCTTAGAATAAATAAGTCCTAAATTCCTATATATGTTGAAGATTGAAGTATTGTAAAATCTTTGCATTTTATCATAAGCGTGTGAATCATTAAAATGAAGTTCTATCATGAAGCATTCTGAATTGTTTCTTTCTCTTTCCATTCCCACTTGAGTTATGAAGAGTCCACTTCTAAAATTTTGAAGATTGCTTCATAGGGCACACTAGGTGGACCACACCTGTGAAACTTCCTGATTGCCCCTGGTTAAGGTTAAAGCCTTATTGGGATCAACATTATTTTTTGGCATTCTCGATGGGACATATTAAAGTTTGTGGAGGTATAGTGCACTCTCTGGATTTCTGTAGCACTTTGTAGATCTTGCTCAGGAAACACCAAGTGATCATCATGAAGGAATATTTTTATGAATCTTCACCAATCCCTTTTCTTCAATATGCTTTTGTGTTTTAGGAGTGTAATTTGAGGGTTGGAGAGATATTACTTGACTTGCAAAAACAATTGGAGGCTATCGAGCTTGAAAAAATGGAGTATCAACTTTCGCTTAAGGATCATGTCCTAATGCCACAGGTGAAGAAACAAAGACAAAGAAGTAAGGAAATGATAATATCATCTTTATAATCTCCCTAAAATAGTAAGGAACCAAGCTATGAGTTCCAACAACATGATTTCACTAGGAGGGATTGGTCTCCATTTCATTTTTTGGAAAAAAAATCATGTGAAAAATATATTGTTGCCAAAAAAATTCTCTTTATAGATGGGCCAAAGATCTGGAATTCAAACTGGTCTCATGAACAAATGAAAAAGGTTCTACAAATTGATGTCATCCCAAGAATTACTCCTAAGAAAATGCCCTTGTAATGGTGAAAAATTAGGGTTTCCACCATAGAAGGAAGAAACCACTAATTTAAGACTTAGTGATCATTACATTAAAGAGGGAAAAACCCAATAGATCTAGCCACAAAACAACAAGGATAGGCTTGAGAATTCTTATTAGGTTTGTTGGGTTTGAAATTGATACCATCTTTTACGTTTAGTTGTAAAGACGTTGAAATTAGGGTAAATGTGTTGAAATGGAGGTAAATATGCGGAAACAATGAGCTACAGTTGTCGGATTGAGCCACAAACCTAGATCTGAGGAATATAAGAGTATTCAGACCTGTTCCTAGAAGGGTCTCCTAATTTGTTAGGACCGAGATGGTGGTCGCTTTGGTCCTTCGCACTTTTTACACTCCAAGGGGGAACTTGTTCATCACTATAAATAAAGTTGATTCTAAATATCACAGCTCAGTACCTACTTCCTACACATAGAAAGAAGGGAAAATAGGTTGGGATTATGGGTTTGCCTAAGTCAAACCCCGGTTTAGGAATTAACCTTGAATGAAATATTGCAAATACCAAAATTAACAATAGAAAGATATACCTCAGATTTGCAATGACTGATAATGATGCTTCGCTTCTCGAATATAATAACATATGTTGTATAAAATGGCATGAACATGACAAAACCCTAATCACACACACATGCTTGCATATGAATGATGAAATTTTGCTCCATAATGGTTGAATGAAGGATATGCAGCTTTCAAGACCTTTGGAAATGCAAGTGATGGTGAATGCTTCAATGCTTGAATGCCTATGGTCGAATACTTATGATGCTTGGATTAAATCAAGTTGATCAAATGTCCTTATATATGAGGATCTAGGTCAATATATCAATTAGGTTGACCTCCAATGGTCATATAGAGGCACCTATTTCATTTCCCATTGGAGAGATAGGTCTCATCCCTCCCTTGAAAATTGGGCCCCATTGAGGGGGACCAGGGCGCTGGGCGCTTTAGTCCAGGACCAAGGCACCACCGCCCTAGTTCTCCTCAATTAGGGACCAAAATTTAGGCCTAGAGAGGAGGACACCCCTCCAAAGAGTCATTTGGGAGGTGTATATGGCATTAAAGTTGGAGTCAAGGTACTAAACAGACCTGAATAGGAGATGAGAGGGAAACACACTAAAGTAGGGGTACAAACATGAGGTGTAAATTAGCTTAGTGAATACTTACAACACTATAGCCCCCAAACCTAGTCAAAGACAAACCAAAATGGAGTCTATTAAATTGGAATTGGAAGAAATTTATTCCCCAAAATTCAATGAAGCATGTACTCTATGTCATGAGGGAAACAAGTAGATGAAGCTTAGTTTTGGGATGAGTTGGAACTTTTTTGTTTATCACTAGAGAGTCATCAAAAGCCCAAAGTGCAAGAGTTCATTAAGGAGGTTGTATCTTAACATCTCATAAAGAGATCTCAGGCCCAACACACGAGTCAAGATCATATTGCAGAATATTAGACCACTATTAGAAATTCGATAAGCAATTCCCTTCACACTCCCATGGCTGCCCAATTAGATATCATGCACAGTAAGAGGTCAATATATCATTTCAATTTACTTACATTTTAATGCATGAGAAGAGCTCTCTAGAGGTAGGAACATATCCCTTTGCTTCAAAATCTAGGCCTTTCGTGTGTGTGTGTGTTGTAATTCCTAATGTGCATAGGAGAGATGATTGAGAGTGATATTTGAAATGTCTTATCTAGCTTTAGGGTGGTGAAAACATAAGAAAGTTGGGGCGAAAAGGAAGGTTTTTTCAAAAACCAGTTAATGGGTTTATTTATCTTGGCCATTTTTATGGGTTGGAGTTAGCTAGGTAGGATGTTCTTTTCTTTTCAAAGATATGCTACAATATATTTACTATTTCTCTTTGGGACAGTTTTGTACAGTCCTTGTTTTCCCTAAGTGCATTGTGCACACATGTTTTTGTGTCATTTGTCAGGTGGTGAGCAATGATTGTAGGATCTTTCATTTCCATGAGGTTAGTTTTGGGTAAGGTAATTATCATTCAAAATTGTAGACAAGTTATTTGTATCTTATACAATGTTTTTTTATAAAAAGATAAAGTGAATGTGCTAAGGCTGGAGCCTGAATAATGATGGCATCAACCATATTATTTAATCAGGGCCGGTATCAGGTACCTTCTCCCATTCACTAGTCATTGTATATAGTGGATGGCTACTATAATTATGCTTATTGACAGTTTTTTTAATAATAAGAATAGTACCTGTTAGCCTCATGTTCTTTCCATAAATTCAACATAGCTTTTAGACATTATATTCATCATGAATTGTTGAAGCATGAAGCTTGCATTAAAAATAAATGAATGCAACTTTTGACAAAATCTATATGCATATATTTATTATCATAGATAGATATTGATAATACGTGTGTATGCTTCCTATTCAAAAATTGTAAGCAAAAAGTTGCAATATCTATAGATCAAACAAGGAGAAAAGGGTTAAAGGGGACACAATGTGAGTAGAATTCATATCGGTTTGAGTAATCATCCTCATCTTCTTCATCAAATAGTAGGATCTCTTCCTCCCTTCGCATATCACTATCCTTTGTGTCCCAGCCTTTGTCATCATAGACTAAGGCTCTAAACTCCTCAATCCATTCAATGTCAAAGGCCATGTCCACATGGGTGATTTTCCTTAGGAATTCCCAAGCGAGTCCAGAGTGTTCACAGTGCTCTCCAATGATCATAGTGTGAAGATTGTTGATAAATGGATGACAAGGTACTACAACATCATGTTCCACATACACTTTTGATTTCGTGGTTGTGGGAATACAAACTTCGTACTGGGCCACCTCTAGAATTCAATCCAATCCTCTAGTATACTCTATCCAAAATAAACCTCGTGTCATCAAGGCTATATCATGTTTTGGCTCACCTAAATCTAGCAGAGACCCCACAAAGCAAGATACAATATTAGTATTCACCCAATATCTATCTTGGCTTGTGAGAAAGTTAGCTCCAACAACCCATTTTGTTATTGCAATGATCATATCATTGTCAATTTTCAGCAGAAGTTCTAGCCTATGGTTTGTAATAAGGCCTAAAAGTCCACATTGGGCCTTGTCAGTCGTTCAGCTAATTGGGGTATCCATACTAGCTCATCTTGAAGTGTTGATCTCTCTACAAACTTTCATTAATCTTACTTATTTTGAGATGTCTTTTGACCTAAGTTTTCTCATTTTTATAGTTAGCCAAACCCCTTTCCACCCATGTGATAGGTTACCCAAGGGTTAAAACTAGAGACAAGAAACCACTCTACAATCGCAAGGTGCTTGCAGTTAGCAGACATGCAATGCAAGTGTGCTTCCTCATGACAACAAGGATAACATACAAAAGTATTGTATATCTAGGATAGAATGAAAATCAATTCATTTAACATCATCTTTTATGGTATAATATTTCTTTAGATTTCGCTAGGACTCTCTATTTTATAATTAAAAAGATTGCATGTTTTGGAATGTCTTGTCATATATAGGTGGAATTTTCATGAGTTTTAGTAATTAATTCACATCTTAAATTCTTCTTGTAAGAATGAGAAAGAAAAATGTATGTCCTTAATTTAAGTAAAAAATCTTAAGATCACTTTTGCTACCATCGGTAACTCCACCAAGGCTATAGACGCCTACGAGTAGTGGAGCTATGTCATGCAGAAACCAAAGTGATAACCTTGTTAGGGCTATAGAAGTCTGCAAGCAGTGGAGTTATGTCATGCAACAACCAAAGTGATAACCTTGTCAAGGCTATAGATGCTTGTCTGGTAGCAAGGCTCTATTTGGTCGGCTATGGGAGGTTAGGCTCAACTATGTGGCTTAATCCAAGGACATACATTCTTTTTTCTACTTATCAAAAGAAGGAAAATAATGACAATACACACACGTTTCAATTATGGATCTTCAACTTGAATACATGATTGCATTCTTAGCATGCAACCTTCTTAATTATAAAAGCAGAGACATTGATAGAATCCTCAAAAACCTTACATGATAAAATTTGGTACTTAATTCTAAATTTATGTTTCTTTTCTCAGACATGATCCTTTGTTCATTTATCCTTCCTTAGAGTTTCCCATTTTTCCTTATTGTGCAAGCATTCCTACAACATATTGGCCTATCTTCGTAGCCACACTTTTCATCTCCTTCAAGCCTATTACTTTTGGGAGACCCTAAATTATGAAGTCATCTATTTTGTGTAAATGAAGGTTTATCATGTTTTGACACCTTTCAATCATCTTGCGACTTTCAAACTTTTCATGATTGCAATAAGGGGCACATTCACCTGGTTTCATTGTTGAGATCCAATCGAAGACAATTTGTGTGAACCTATGAGGAAGAATCTATTGGTTCTTGGTCTGTGAAACTAGAAATTCTAAGTTCACTTCCACTAGCAAAAGTCCCTTGTGAATCACCAAAATTGTAGCCTCTGCCTATAGCAACCAACTTCCTAATTAATATCACCAATGGTTCTCCTTGATTTGAGTAGGAAATATCATAGAAAGGATGCATAAGATCCCCACACATCTTTCAAGCAAACATTCTTCATCTTGAGGAACTTTCCCATTGAGAGGCCATGCGTCAGCACTATGTGCAGTTGTGGATGGTTGAAAGAATGTGATGGAAGAAGTTCCACCAACATGCCATGTGTCAATACCTCAAAGTCCTTAGCATTCACTAGGCCAAGACCCCAGGAACATTTTCAATCTCCTACCACATGTCCTAGTGTGCCCCACCTCATTCAGGCAATTAGGAAATACGGCTTGAAGGTTGAGCATCATGTAGTAGTTATGAAAAGGATTCCAAATGGCTAGTTGGAAAATATCACACATGCACTGGCAATTAGACTATAACAGAAAAGGGAATAATCATGCTAGAAAACTTGGATATTTTATTCCCTCAAAGTTGTGAAAAGATGATGAAGTGTAGATGTTTCTCATATTGGTAATCAAGGGAAATTGATGACATAAAATTCTTCAGTGCAAACTGGTTATCTTAGTCATCATGATTCCGCAAACAAAAAGATATTCTCCATAACTATTAAGGAGGTGGGAAATCGACAAGAAAGTACAAAAGGATTAAACAAGTATTGAAAAGGGGGTCTTGGATCTGAGAGTATGGAGAAATTGTTTTTTCTCTCTTGGAAGTTGTTAAAAAAAAAGTTTTTTTTCCTTATCTGCTTCTAATGAATAGGAGGCTTTTACATCACTTTAGTGGAAGAATATTTGATAGGCATCCTTTTATCTTTGTAAAAGATGCATTTTAGTTCTCTTTTCGAGCCTTATCATACTTTTCTTAATTGAATATTGGATTGTGCCCAAGTTACCTTATCGAAAACTATTATGAGATATATTTTGTGCTCAAGATTTATCGAAAACTATTATGAGATATATTTTGTGCTCAAGATTAAAAGGCTTGATTGTTTTTCTGCTTAGTTTTTTTTTGGGATTTATTGTTATCACTACTGGTGAATGGATCATGTAAAATTTTCTACTCCTCCACTCTCATAAAGGATAACCTCAAATTATACCATTTCATAGAGAATTAACAAACTTTCTAAATTACTATGAAACTCTAAGAATTTGTTTATTTTTATTTGGCCTTTACAAGTATTTTTTAGCTATTCATTCTTGATTATTTCATTCTATGCTTTATAACTTTGATGACTTATTCTTATCTATTAAATTAAGTTCCCATTGAATTGTGCCTATTTATCAAAATAAATAAGTCCTAAATGCATTTATATGTTGAAGATTGAAGTTTTGTAAAATATCTACATTTCATTATAAGTGTGTGAATCATTAAAATGGAGGTCTTTCATGAAGCATTCTGAATCATTTCTTTCCCTTTTCATTCCTCCTTGAGTTATGAAGAGTTGACTTCTAAAATATCGGAGGTTGCTTCATAGGGCCCACTAGGTACCACACCTGTGAAGCTTCCCGACTGCCCTTAGTTAACGTGACAGCCTTATCTGGGATCAACAAATATCATAATAGATGAGGTTCTATACAAATTTGAGTCTAATAATCATGTTTTCTAAAGTGGGGAAATCAAATCCAAATCTCATAGGGATGGATAAGCTTAGATTACATGTATCGAAGATTAGATGAATGCTTAGATAGCAAAGATTATAGAAGGGATTCACATAGCAATTATGACTTCATGGTCTGAAGATTTATGTAATACATGATGAATGGAAAATCATCCTTGATTTGAATATAAGTTACTATAAGGTTTACCCTCACAAAGGAAGAGAAGCATGATCCTAATATACTGTGTCCCACTTTTGGAACATCCTAATTTTTGCTTTAAAGCACATATTTTTTAGAAAATATAATGATTTGAGCCTAGAGAGGTTGCATTTAAAAGATTTTAATTTACAAGAGCTAGATCAAAGCCCCTTGGATAGAACCCCTCTATTGTTGAATCATATTATCAATGGAGTCTCCTCTACACTTATCAAAATGTTGTCAAGATACCACTTTTGCATTACCTTTTGGGGGATCCAATGAGTTCATTTAGAAGTTATGTTTTGTACTTATGTAGCCCTTATTATAATATTTCCAAAACTTATAATTTTGAATATATAAAATTTAATCATTATATTTATTTTTAATTTGTCATGTAGGTTTTTCGCCAATCATTAGGGTCTTTGTCTCACACATGTGGAAAAAATAAAAAAATAGAGAAAAAATATTCTAAAATATATTTCTTCCCTATGTATTGATGTCTTTATTTCAAAAAATAAATAAAATAATTCAAATGCATACAAAAAGGTTATGCATGACAACATACACCTCTATTCAAGTTGTAATTGCTTAGACTTCACAAATTAATAAAAAAAATATATGCAACAAAAAATTATGAAAATATCCACACATTAGAAATTAGTGTGACAAATCAATATTTTAAAAATTATAATTTTATACTTTCTATAAAGGAATGTCATACATGAAATAAACATCACTTTATAAAAATGTTATTTTCTATAAAAAAGAGTTATTAAAAGTTACATAAAAAGATTCACAATATATTTCTAAATTATATATATATACACACACATACATACATACATACATACATAAATACATACATATGTATGTATACACATATATACAAATACATATATATACATATACATATCTAAAGTGAAGATCAAGTGAAAAATACTAGGCCAAAAAGTGGGACTCATTATTATGGGTTGACTTAATCTACTAGCATTAGAATTCTTAAAACGACACATTGATGGTGCTAGATTTAGTAATGGTTAAGGGGTGGATGTTTATTTTATCTCACCAAAGGTGAAGAAAATCCTCTAATGAATTTCATTTCCAATTCATCTATACTAAATGTAAGGTCAAGTATAAGTCATGGTGTTTATAACAAATTCCATAGAGAGGATAGATATAAAACAATGTTAGTATTTTAAGACATTGAACTATTTATTTAACCAAATTAAAAGATTTGCAAATACCAAAAATATTCAAATGAGGTCTCATCAACATAAATTTTTGGAGTTCCTATAAATATTTGAAGGTCTTAATGTTTATCTTTGTTAAAGCACATACCAACGTCACCGACCATGTTGAAAAGTTCACCTAGTGCACTGCAATTTATGAGGGGGCAACCCAATTCCTTTGGTCTAATTTTTTTTTTATTGAAGTACATAATGTAGAAGAAAATTGTATGGTTGATAATGGTTCCAAATTTAATTTGGGAAAATATCTATATATAAAATTGATAATGTAAACTTAATTGTCTAACCTAAAATTTAAAGGGATCACTAGAATGTTTTTTAAGTGATGAAAAAATAGTGCTTTTTATTTGGAAACCAAACAAACTTGTCGATAAATAATGACCAAATATCAAGGAAGCATTCATAAGTTATATCCCTTCATTAAAATTGGATAATATTAAAAGAAACTTAATTAATCTCTAAAACCTTTTCATTATAGATTATGAAAAAAGGGACAAAAGGATGTTCAATACTAAAAAAGAGAATTATGTTGAAATGGAGGTAGAACCTAGTGGAAGGATAAAATTTGACAAGGTATACACACAAAACAAAATTGACATGTCAATATGCTTTTACATAAACTATAATCAAATTATAGATGAAATTTATTAATAACTTAAGAGACATAATAAAGAAGTAATACAACATGTAATGCCCTGTTAAGGAACCCCAGAGGACAACAACTAAATAATCGATTAACATAGCAATAAAAAAAATTAAAACAAATCGTATAACATTACCAACTCATCATGAGTTTAAATACAACATTTGCACATGCGGAAGATAATATTTCTCCTAACTAGTCCTCTTTTGGGTTCCCTAACGTCGCTACCATGCAACGCTACAACATACTAAAGCACAAGAATCAAATCTAATCTAACCATTACATAAAAAAATTCCTTAACATAAATAAATGAATCTTAATATAGAAATATTATCATATAAGAACTATGATTACTTCTAGGAACTAGGTTCATTTTAAATCCCAAAATCCAAATGTTCCTAAGATTACTTTCCACATTATCATATAACCATAGTAACCAAACTTAAATAAATGATACTATGCTCATGAAACATCATTTTATGCATTACAACTAACATCTTACTCACTAAGAATCTAATCATTCATAAAGGATAGACGGTGTTAGGACTGTTAATTTTGTGTTCTCCTCAGGATTAGTTTATCCATGATAGGTCCATCAAGTATAAAAATTTGGAAAATTTTGGCTAAGTGTCTAAGCCCTGATTGCCTTTGGTTGGTCCTTCTATTTTGTCATTAACCTTTTAAGCCAGTTTTATTTCTAAGAGGGTCCCTTTTGTGGGCTTTATGTTTGTGTTGTAACTAACCCCTTCTTTTTTCCCTAGAATGCTTTTACCGATTGGTTAGGTCTGTCCCTAGGGCCTTGTTTTAATTTCTTAAATTTTGATCACATGGCCCCTTGACCCTTTCTTATGATTTTATTTTCCCACATGGTCAATAATCTGCTTCGTGAGTTACCCCACTTCCGCGTAGTATTCCTTAGTGATTTCAAAGTTGCAGCGTAGGTGCGCGAGGTTAAGTTCTAAAGTATAAAAGGTGGCATCCCGCAACCTCGCATTGCTGATAAATATTTCCTATGTTACTGTGCAGGTATGTGGGGAGAAAAGGGAAGAATTTTCCAAGGAAAGCATTGACCCTGCACTCCCACGGTGTAATGATATAACACCGTGAACAGTTTGCGGGTATGTAGGGGGGTAACATAGAGGAGATATTCCCACGTGAGTCACATAAAAGGGATAGAGAAGTTTGTGGGCATGCGGAGATGGTGAGGTTTGACATACGATGGTCCCCACTAAATGATTTGGCACATGTGTGAACTAAGAAGGAGCTCCAATTCATATTTTATGGCAGATTCAAGGGGTTAAATGAGTAGTTTGCTATGAATTGGTTGTTAAACAATCATAGTGGATAAGTTTTGATCTTTTGAAAAGACAAAAGCATAAAGGATGCTTTATATGCATGATACAATAGGCTTGGCTATATTTAGAGATTTTAAATTTAGAACTTCAAGGGAGTGTTTGAGGGTAGATCGATAGATAAGGTTTGTAAAAAAGATTGTAATAAATTAAATATATGAAGATGGTCCCATCTCTACTATTCATTCTATGTGAAAATAGCTCTGCCAACCATTGCATTTATAGCATCAACAATAGCTAATATCTATTGTTCGCAATTTTCTCCATATTGTAAAAGAAAGAAAGAATTGTTTAGGATATGAGGACTAAAACAATCGATTAATAATTATAGATAGTGTGAATTTATCATGACTGGATATCATAGCTTTCATTCAACATTACTTGTTTAATTTAATTATTTGAAATGGAATTTAAAGGAATGCAACTGTGTGAATCCTTCTTGATTCAATAGTAGATGTATTGATTATGAGTAGTTTTGAATGCTTGATCTCACAGAAAGAAATGAAGGCATATTAAAAGAAATGAGAGCCATATAACATACATGTTGGTATGTGGTGATTGATCATGTAAATACTATACACTCTTTATGTATCCTCGTTGGGGTTTGGGGTCGGACCAGGCCCCAAGTAGGCATTCAAGGATAGCAGCCCCTGATAGCGGGGGTTCGAGGGTGGCAGCCCCGATAGCAGGGGTTCACCTTTTTTGCCCGTAAAACCCTAATTCTAGAAGCTTCTAAAAAGCTTGTTATAAGCGGTTGGGATGTAAGTTGTGGCATGGTATTCGCGAGATTTTAATCATTTTTACATTGGATAATAAAATAATTGGATGGCTAAGTTTCTATGGATGTAGCCCATATTGGGTGAACCACATTAAAATTGTGTGTTGATCTCTTTTTTGTGTTATTCTTCATTGTTATTTCTAGGTTATTTAATCTGCATATAATTTTTATTGCTCTGATCTTCCTGAATCCTAACAACTGATATCAGAGTTGCGTGTATTTTGGACAATTAGCATGAAACCTCTAGATTTTAGTAGGAGCAATGGAAGAAGGAAAATTCAAGTTGAAAAGTTCAACGGCCAGAATTATCAATTATGGGAGATGGAGATGGAAGATTATTTATAGCAAAAGGATCTATGGTAGCCATTGCAAGGAAAAGCAAAGAAAGATGCTACGATGTTCGATGAAGAATGGGAGATTCTATATAGAAAGGCATTGGGAACCATTTGGTTGTGCCTGGCACCATCTGTGGCGTTCAATATAACATAAGCAAAGACAATAGAGGATCTAATGGAAGCGTTGGCTAAATTGTATGAAAAACCCTCAGCCTCAAATAAGGTATTTCTCATGAAGCATTTGTTTAATCTGAAAATGATTAAAGGTGGATCTGTTCCAGATCATTTAAATGAGTTTAATATGATTACTAGTCAATTAACTTCTATAAAAGTGAATCTTGATGAAGAGGTGAGGGCTCTCTTGGTTTTATGTTCTCTGCCAAAAAGTTGGAATAGCTTGGTAATGGTTGTAAGTAACTTTGTCTCTGGGTCAAACACATTGAAATTTGATTATGTTGTTGGTGTTATCCTTACCTAGGAAATGCAACAGAAAAGCACATGTGAGAGCTCAACATCAGGTAATCCTTTGACTGTAGAGAATAGGGGAAGAACAAAGGAGAGAGGAAAAATCCCAACAAATTGTGGGAAGTCGCAAGGGAAGTCAAAGAAATGTAGATCTAAATCCAGAGGAAGAATGGATTGTTGGCACTATGGAAATCCAGGACACTTGAAAAAGGATTGTTGGTCTTGAAAGGGAAAACAAGGAGATGGACAACATGATGATAGTAAGGAAGCTAATGTTGCAAGTAATAAACTAAAGGATTCTTTAATTATGTGTTTAGATAATGCTAATGATTCGTGGGTAATAGATTCAAGGGCTTCATTTCATGCCACACCCCAAAGGAAATATTTTGTAGATTATGTTCAAGGTGATTTTGGACAAGAATATTTGGGTGATGATGAACCCTGTTAGATTGTTGGAAAAGGAAAGATAAAAATCAAACTTTGTGTAATGGAAATGAATGGTTTCTATAGGAGGTAAGGCATGTTCCAAATTTGAGAAGGAATTTAATTTTTGCAGGATAACTGGGTAGTGAAAGCTGCATAGTTACCTTTTTAGACAAAGTCTGGAAGGTCACTAAAGATGCATTAGTAGTAGCTAAAGGTGAAATGGTAGGAACATTGTATTTGTGTACTGGAAATACTTATTCTACCTTAGCTGCTATAGAAACAGTTGCTATTGAGACAGTTATAACACTTGCTACAAGGACAGAAACAAAATTGTGGCACCATAGACTTTGGCACATGAGTGAGAAAGGGATGAAGACCCTTCACTCCAAAAATTTGCTACCAAGTTTGAAGCAGATTGACTTGGAGTTTTGTAAAAAATGTGTTTATGGAAAACAGAAAAGAGTGATTTCTCAAAGTTGGGAAAGAGAAGAAGAGTGAGAAATTAGAGCTTGTGCATTCAGTTTTATGGGGACTAGCTCAGGTATCTTCTCTTGGTGGCTCTAGCTATTATGTTACTTTTATTGATGATGCAACTAGGAAAACATGGGTGTATTTCCTAAAACAAAAATCATAAGTATTTGAAACTTTAAAAAAGTGGACAGCTTTGGTTGAGAATGAGATAGGAAAAAAATTTGAAGTGTCTTAGATCTGATAATGGAGGAAATTATTGTAGTGGAGAATTTAAAAATTACTATTCATACAATGGAATCCATAGGTAGAAAACGGTTCCTAGAACCCCACAAGAAAATGGTGTGTCTGAGAGGATGAATAGGACCATTATCGAGCCTAAAAAGAGCATGAGATTGCATGTTGGACTACCCTTACACTTTTGGGCAGATGTTGTACATATCGTTGTTTATTTAATAAATAGGGGACCTTTAAACCCTTTGGATGGTGGCATTCTAGAGGAGGCATGGATGGGTAAAAAGGTAAACTAATCATTTCTGAAAACCTTTTGTTGTGAAGCTTTTGTCCATGTTGATATTGAAAATAGAACCAAGCTTGAGGCTAAGTCTAAAAAATGTACCTTCATTGGATATGGAGTAGATGAATTTGGTAATCAATTATGGGATATGAAAATCATAAAATCATTAGGATCAGAGATGTTATATTCAATGAGAAGGTCATGTATAAGGATCAGCTGCATGAAAAGAAGCATGAATAGGCCAAAAAGGAATATGTGGTGTTGGATGAGATTCCAAAAAATAAAATGTCAGTGGTACCTGATGCTCAGCAACAAGCTATCCCACAGACTCCTGCAAGTGTTAGACGTTCTACAAGGATAACTAGACCTCCAGAAATATTTTCTCCATCATTATATTCTACATTATTAACTGATTCTGGTGAACCTGAAGTTTATGAAGAAGCAATGCAGGTAGATACCAAAAAGTAGTGGGAGCTAGGCATGAAAGGGGAAATAGATTCCTTGTTGCAGAATCAAACTTGGGAAGTTTAGTCCAATTTCCTGCAAGTAGAAGAGCATTGCCAAATAAATGGGTTTACAGGTTGAAGGAAGAAGATGGAGTCAAGAAAAGATAAGGCCAAATTCATGGTAAAAGGTTTTGAATAGAAAAAAGGTATATATTTTAATGAAATATTTTCTCTGGTTGTAAAGATGACTTCTATTAGAACTATTCTAAGTCTTGTGGTTGTGGAAGATTTGCATCTTGAACAGCTAGATGTGAAAACAATATTTCTCCATGGGGATTTGGAAGAGAAAATATGCATGTAGCAACCACAAGGATATGAGGTTAAGGGTAAGGAGGAATTTGTGTGCAGGTTAAAGAAGAGTTTGTATGGCCTAAAGCAAGCACCTCAATAATGGTATTTGAAATTTGATAGTTTTATGGCTGAACAAGGTTACAAAATATGTCATTTCGATTATTGTGTTTATTTTAAGAAATTGGATAATGGCAACTATATTATCATGTTGCTTTATGTTGATGACATGCTTGTTTTCGAGTCTAACATGCAGCATATTAATGAACTTAAGTATAAATTAGAAAATTCATTTGCTATGAAGGATTTGGGTGCAACAAAACAAATCCTTGGTATGAGGATCACACGGGACAGGACAAACATAAATTTATTTTTGTCTCAAAGTGAGTATGCAGAGAAGGTGTTGAAAAGGCTTAACATGTAGAATGCAAAAACAATTAGTACACCTTTGCCTAGTCATTTTACGTTGACTGAGAGATGTGTCCAAAGACACAAGAGGAGGAAGACAAAATGTCTAAGATACCATATACATCAACAGTTGGTAGCTTGATGTATGCAATGGTATGCACAAGGCTAGATATTGCACATGTAGTCGGAGTTATGAGCAAGTATATGAGCAATCCAGGAATGGAACATTGGAATGTGATAAAATGGATTCTCTGATATTTAAGAGGTACTACTTCAAAGAAACTATGTTTTGGAGGAACAAATTCTTCTCTAGTAGGATATGTTGACTCTGATCTGGCGGGTGATATTGATAGCAGGAGGAGTACTATAGGGTATGTTCTTATTGTAGGATGTACTGCAGTCAATTGGATTTCAAGGATGTAAGAGGTTGTTGTGCTTTCAACCACTAAAGTTGAGTATGTTGTTGCTAGGGAAGCTAGCAAGGAGATGATTTGGTTACAACATTTTCTGGAGGAATTGGGACAACGACAAGAATATAGCCCTTTGTACACTAATAGCCAGAGAGCCATTCATCTTGCTAAGAATTCAGCTCTGCATTCAAAAACTAAGCACATATAGCTCAGATACCACTTCATCTGGTTAGTTTTGGAGGATGGACAATTGAAGCTAGAGAAAGTTCACACAAGTGAGAATCTTGCAAATATGTTTGCAAAGGTAGTTACACGGGAGAAACTGATTTCCTCATCAGTTTCCATTGGACTTCACAGCTGATAATGGACTTAAGAAACCAGCCAGACTTGTAATCTAGTGGGAGTTGCAAGTGCAGCGGTGTTGTCCAGGATCAATCTCCAAGTGGGCTCAGATTGTTTGGTGTGGAGCCTGATCAGTCTCCAAGTGGGAGATTGTTGGTATGTGGTGACTGATCATGCAAATAATGTACACTCTTTATGTATCCTCGTTAGGTTTTGGGGCTGGGTTGAGCCCTGAGTGGGGGTTCGGGGGCGGCAACCCCCAATAATAGGGGTTCTCCTTTTTTTCCTGTAAAACCCTAATTCTAGAAGGTTCCAAAAAGCTTGTTCTAAGTGGCTAGGATGTAAGTTGTGGAATGGTATTTGCAAGATTGTAATCTATTTTGCACTAGATAATAAAATCATTGGATGGCTGAGTTTTTACAGATGTAGCCCATATTGGGTGAACCACGTTAAAATTTTGTGTTGATCTCTTTTTTGTGTTATTCTTCATTGTTATTTTTGGGTTATTTAATTTGCATATAATTGTTAATGTTTATTGCTCTGATCTTCCTGAACCCTAACAATACATAATTAAAAAAAAAGAGGTTTGAAGGATTTCCATATCTAACGCTACAAATGGTGAAGATCGCCATGAATATCATTTGATACTCTTACTGATGTTTGCACAAATAAAGTTAAATTGAAGGATAGAAAGTTAGTTTACCCTTTTACTGAAAGTTATCTTGATTTTTAATATTTCCTTTAGAAAATAAGTTAAATTAGTTATATTTTATTAGATTGTTCATGGGTAGGCATTACAATGATTTTAATCTCGCCCAAAGGAAAGTCAATTCCCTTATCTTTTCTATTAGAATTTCACCGTACTAACAATATTGATGAGTACAAACATCTTATTGTTGCCTTATGTGTCACTATAGCATTGAATATTAAACATATATATGTTCATGGTGATTCTGAGCTCATTGTAAATAAAATCATGGGAGTGTATCAAGAAAAATAGAGCAAGTTATCTTAGTATTGAGATTTGTCTTTATCCTTGCTTGATTGATTCTCTTCTTTTACCATAGACAATGTTCCTAGGAGAGAAAACTGCCATGTGGATGCAATGACAAGTGCAACTTCCCTTGTACCCTCAGATGATGGTATAGATGAGTACCATTTTGTGGTTCAAATTCTCCACTCTCCCACAATTTCGAATCAACCTAAACCTGATAGTCTCATATGTTCTCATGTAGACTCAGGGGAATGGTATTCTCACATATATAATTATTTTAAGTTTGGAAACTTTCCTGATGATGCGACTAAGAATACTCATGTTCGGATACGAAAGCTTTCAAGTCGATATATTTTTTTTTTCTAATATTCTTTACCAAAAATCTTACAATGGTATTCTTCTTCTATGTCTCACTAAGGTTGAAATACCCCTTTCCCTTCAAGAAGTTCATTTAGGCTCTGGTGGTGGAAATTTTTATGGTAAATCCTTAGTGCGTAAACTAATTCATATGAGATATTGTTGGCAAATAATGAAGCAAGACTCCTTTGCCTTTGTCAAGAAATATCCCCAATGCCAACAACACAATAATCTTATCTGAGCTCCCACACAAGAGCTCCATAATCAGACCTCTCCTTGGCCATTTGTAAAATAGGGTTGATATTATCGAGAAAATATCAACTCCTTCTAAGGGACATACCTTCATCATCACAACTATTGATTATTTTACAAAATGGGTTGAAGCTATTCCACTTTGATCCACTAACGCTGAAGAAATTTGTAGTTTTATTCTAAAAAATATCATTTCTTGCTTTGGATTGCCTTCTACCCTTGTTTTTGACAATGGTACTTCATTTAAGAACAAAGAGGTAGATCAATTCTTAAAGAAATTTCACATTCAACATCAGTTTTGTACATCTTACTAGCCTCAATCCAGTGGCCAAGAAGAATTATCTAATAAAACTCTTGAACTAATTCTTCAAACATTAATGATTAAACATGGTAAAGATTGGAATACTCGATTGACTTACGCCCTATGGGCCTATTGGACAAGTGTTCATACAACTACTAGTCGAACCCTGCACAACCTCGTGTATGGTGCTAAGGCTATTATGCCTTTAGAGTTGGAAATTTCATTTCTATGGATTTCCCTTAAAGAATTAATTGATGATGACACTTACTGTGTTGAGAATCTAAATCATCTTGAGTTTCTTGACCAGCACCGATTATAGGCCCTCAACCATCTTCAAGCTTATCAAAAATCTATTTCTAAGAATTATAATAAAGTTGTTCTTTCTTGTACCTTTAAGTTGGGTGATCTCATTCTCTATGAAAACCAGAGAAATATAAATGTGCCACCTGATCAAAAGGGGAAATTCAACCCTAATGATTAGTTCCTTACATAATTACCTTTGTGTATGGTTTTGGTGCATATGGATTGTCGTCTATGGATGGTACTCCTCTAAAAGAACTGGTCAATGTGATGCATCTCCGCCAATACTATGTATAAGGTTTATGTGGCATATGCATGATGCTCATCCCTTTTTAGGGATCGTGGTATGTTATGCTATGACATTTCTTCATTAACACATTATCTCTTCAATTTGTGTTATGATGTGAACATGTGTATGTAGTTAATTTATTTAATTAGGAATTATATATACATGTATTTTATTGTATGTTATGTATTAGTGCATTATGTTTGATTACTTCTTTTTATCCATACATTCTACATCATGCATTCTATCCATATCATTAAACATCAATTAGATCATCATTGTATTTAATTAAGCATACATCTAATGTGTATTTAATTAGATCATGATAGTATCTAATCTAAGTGCATACATCCATAAACATACATCCATAGCATAATCATACATTAAAAGGAAACATACACATAAGAACACATGATGTCGATCCAAAATATCATATTTATATCAAAATATTGTCATGTACATGTATCACACCACTGTGTCAAAATGTTGTGTCTAAATATCTGTATATGAATCTGTACATCCAAAAATGTTATACGATGATCATATGATATGGTAACAAAAACGTGTCTAGTCACCAGGGGCATGACTCCCTGAGCCTTTTGGTGTTGGCGATGGTGGAGGTGATTGTTGGATAGAGGCATGCGAGTGTGATCGATGTGATTGGGACTCATACTTTTATGTGGCTTAATTCCCCATAACTCCTTGTGAAACTCTCCCACTTTCTCTCTGAGGGACACGATGTACTCTGTGAGTGTGTCCTCCTGCTGCTGCCAACTCATCTTGCAGCTATTGCACCTGAGGATGTTGGAGATCATTGGGTGTTGTCCTTGTAGCCTCCAACTACCTCTAAGGTCATCGACCTAGCTTTTTAGAGCATCACATGCCTTCTCATCTCTCTCAGCTTGTGTCACGACCTAGTCTCTCTCAGTGAATGGAGAGATGATCTCCACACCCCTCTAATCTCATTGCACGTTCATCACTAATAGCTCTGTAGTACATTGGACTACCTCCACCTGAGTCTCCTCGTAGGCTATCCTTAGCTGCACTACATGATCAAATAGTTAGGCATCACGCCTTGTTGTGGGAGGCTTTTAGGCATCAAGGACTAGCCTGAGATCTCGATGGTTTGGACCACCTTTGAAATACGCCAATCAAAGAATTCAAGCCACCCCCATGAGAACACTGCAATCACAAAGAAATTGGATAACTGTTAGTGTAGGTTTTTTAATTTCCTTAGGTTAGGGGATATTTCTTTTTCCTACACATATTATTTAAGCTTGCTTAGGTTTATTAGATGTGGTAATATGATGACACATGGAAAAATACAACAGCTACATGTGTCACTCTCTCCCAACACATGGGTAGTTGAGTTACACATCCTCTATTGGCTTGTTGTGCCACCTCTCATAACCACTATTCTATTTTTACCTGAGTAGTTTATGGGGTAGTTGGGTTTCTCACCCTCTTCTAGCTTTATGTGCCACCTCTCTCCTGTCTTCACTTGAAGAGGTTATGCCACATGTTTTTTCATTTACCAAGTAGGTGATAACCTCCCACCTTTTATGGGTAGTAGGAGTTAATGGACCTCTTGGATTTATTTTCCCTTATTCTTCTATATATTGAGCACTCTCCTCTCACCTTCACTAGTTTGGCCAGTTCGGTGATCGATTGGTGAGAGTATTGAGAGTATTCTACATTTTTCTCTTGCCTTGTCTCTATTTTCTCTCATTTCAGATTTCTCTTCATTATACTATTTTGATCTTCGATCATCTGTTGAGTGAAGTTGCATGTGATCTACGACTAATGTCAGATCCTGGCTCGGTTCTCGATTCTCGCAGAATCTAATATGTTATCAGAGCTTGTTTGTTTGGTTTGGTTCACTTTTATTATCTGATTTCTTAGAGAGATTTGAGACTAATCCAGAGCTAGCATTTTTCTCTAACATGAACAGTTTAAAGGAAAAATAAGCATTTGTACAATCTAGGTTGCATATTTGGTTCTTGTGATATCTAGGTGATTGCAACTTTTTGGTAATCATGGAGGTGTTTTTAGCATTTCCATAGCGTCGAGAAGGTCGAAGAAAGTCAATATTGGCTTTCGTTTCATCGAAATCGGAGATCAGAGGAGCCAGTTGCAAAATAGGGGTTTTAGTGTGGTTCATGGAGGTAGCCATCAAATCGGAGCACTTTCAGCCCAAACAAACCTCACCATCGCACTCAGAAGGCCCAAGAACCTAACAATCGACTACCCATATGTTGAAATCGAAGAAAGTCATTTCTAAGGCAAAAAAATTTGTATTTTGGGCAGCACGGCCTAGTGTTGTACCGTACGGAATTTTCTTTTCAAAAAAGGCAATTTTTTTTTTTCAAAAATCATATTGAAAAGCCAATTATTATTTTTGGTTTAAAAATCAAAAAAAGAAAAAAAGAAAATATATATATATATATAATTTTGGGGATTTACCGCTGTGCGGTACCCTCAGTCCTTCATTGTAGGTTTTGACGCTCTCAAAATCCACCACGTGGTGCTGAGCCACTGGTCCCACGGCCCACTATACCATCGGTCGGCGAAATCAACATTAGTAGGCGGTCACTTCATCGGCCAACAATTAAAATTTGTGAACCCCTCAAAGTACAGAGGTCGGTGTTTAGAAAATTCTGGCTAAAAATCTCCAATGGTCACTTTTTAGAATTCTAGCGAACAATTTATTCAAATTGGCAGCTTTGAAGAATATTCCCTGATTCGCTGAGATTCCTTCAGCATATTCCTGCTAGGCGAATATTCCAAGAAGAGGGCATATTCTCTTTTGATGTGCCTCCAACAGTCAAATTTAACACAACAATTTTTTGATGTCAGCACAACATCAGCCTGATGTCAGCAGGTTCTTAAAAAATTTCACCCCCTGCTCCATTTGCATTTTCAATTTTGCAAGTGAACTTCGGAAGGCCCTTTATCAGCCATACGAAGGCCTTTTCAGGTGCAATTTTTTTTTGGGGGGGTATAATTTCGTCCTCTACATAGTGATGAAGTTGGTTTTATGATTTGATACTCCATATTTTCATAAATTGAAGTTTCTCGTAGAATTTGTTGCTCAGTTCTCATTTTGAGACCTTCCGGGAGCCATAACTTGTGCAAACGAACTCTGTTTTAGGTGTCATTTTTTTCAAAGTTCATATTTTTCTGTGTACTTTGTATCAGTGCTCTCAAAAAAATCTCATATTGTACTTGAATTGTAGTTTCAGTTTCTTGGCCATTTTGGGCCTTGTAAGAGTCTAAAAGATCTGATTTTTTGTATTGTAATTGCACTAATTATAAAGTGCCAGCATTGTAATTTCTGGGGGGGTCATTTCAGAAACTAGTGAAAGGGGGGTGTCTAGTGTTCTTTTTTGCACTTTTCGTTCTGCTTTGCAATCTTCTTTTCTACACTCATGGATGCATCTACACTTCCAATTTTAACTCCATATAACTATTTTGAATGGAAATATAAGATGATAATATATCTGAAAAGACATGGATATCATCGTGTAATAATGGGACTTGAAATTGAACCAAAAGATTATGCAAAAAAGATTAAATGGTTTAACAAATGTGATGAAGCTTTTGGTACTTTGTGTATGTCAGTATCTCCTTGGAACCTACTTTTTCGTATTGAGTCTACTAAAACACCAAATGATGTGTGGACTAAATTGGAAAGCCTCTTTGGTAAGCAGGATGAGTTAAGGTGTCTTCAATTGGAGAATGAACTCATAGGGTTAAGTCCTAGCAGTTTTGACACTATACAGGACTTCATCACAAAATTGAAAGCCATTAAATTACAATTAGAACAGTGTGGAATCAAGAAGGATGATAAGCAACTGATCTTGAGTATCCTTTATAAGCTTGGTCCTAACTATTTTGTATTTGTTTCTACATTCTATGCTACAAAATGCCTTCTCTAGATGAATTTGTTGCAAAACTCACTAGGGATCAGGACAAATTGGTTCTAATGGGTACAATTAGTCCCTCTAAGTCACATGCCTTAGTTGTCAATTAGGGCACAAAAGAATAGAAAGGGCCTAGAAAGAAGGATAAGAAACAAAAGAATCAGGGAGAGAAGAAGAAAGATCAGAAACCTGTTGCTTCAAAAGCAGATAATTAGACCTCTTCATCAAAAGGTGATCAACCTAAGAAGGATAAGGTCAAGTTTTCTTACTATAAGAGGCTTGTTCATGATGAACATAAGTGTTTAAAGAAGCAAATTGATCACCTTTCTCATCTTCTAGAAAAGAACAATATCAAGGTGCCTGATTCAATCAAACAGAGTTCATCAAAAGGGTCTTCTAAGGACACAGACAAAAGTAAGGGGAAAGGAAGAAAGGGCAAGGCCCTAGTTGTTGTTGTTTCACAACCAAATTCTTGGATCATTGACTCGGGTGCGTCACACCACATGGCCTCATCAAAGGATAATTTTACCTCTTTGGAGCCATGTTCTATGCCTATCATATTAATCGGTGATGACACTCCTATTGAAGTGCATGGGAAAGGATTTGTTGATGTGGGTGAAGGGACATTTGAGGATGTTCTTTATGTTCCATCTTTGTCAACTAATCTCCTATATGCTTATTAGATCACTCACACTGGTTTTGGCGATCGAGTTGAGTTCACTCCAGATACAATGGTAATCAATGAAATACATAATGGGTCTATAGTTGTTGTGGGAAAACTAGATCATGAATCCAAACTATATCAGTTTTCTCACTTTGTTCCTAACTCTCCTTTGACAGCCTTACTCACTCATGCAAATGAGGTGAGTTGTCTGTGGCATCAACGGTTTGGCCACTTGAACTACCATTCCTTGCAGCAACTCAGTCAGCAGGATATGGTTACAGGGTTTCCTTCTATTTAATTTTCTGATGGTGTTTTCCAAGGATGCATTCTTGGTAAGCATCCTGAGGAGAAATATGATAAAGGAAAAGCATGGAGGGCTACACAACTATTGGAGTTGATACACGGTGACTTGGCAGGACCATTTCCACAACCATATTTCAGTAGGGCTAGCTATGTCTTGACATTTATTGATGACTTATCCAAATACACTTGGGTTTACTGTCTCAAATAGAAGTCTGAGGTCTTTGAGCATTTTCAGGATTTCAAAGATTTTGCAGGGAAACAGTCTGGGAAGTTCATCAAGATTTTGTGTACATATAATGGGGGTGAATATGTTAATCATCAATTTGAACAGTTTTGTGCTTCAAAAGGTATCAACATGCAGCACACAATTCCATGTAGTCCTCAACAGAATGGTGTTGTAGAATGCAAGAATAGGTCCTTAAAAGAGATGGCTAATTGTTTGATTCACTCCAAATATTTGGCATCTCAATACTGGGCAGAGGCCATCAACTGTGTGTTACATCTAGAATAGAGTTCCTCACAAAGCTGTGAAGGGGGTAACTCCTTTTCAAGCTTGGACTAGTCGAAAACCCACAGTTAAGCACTTTAGAGTGTTTGGCTCTCTTGTATGGGCCAACATTCCAGCAAAGAAACACAAGGCTATGGATCCGTAGAGCAAGCCTTGCATATTTATTGGGTATCCAGATGATGTCAAAGGCTATAGGCTTCTCCATCCTACCACTCATGAGCTTTTCATTGAGAGGAGTGTTCATTTTGAGGAGAGACCTTTGAGTTCTTCTCTTACCACTTCTCCCTCCACTATCATATTGGAGCTAGTGCATCATGATGAAAATTCTTCAGAGGATCTTAATCCTCCTAATCTTGATGGGATTCTTCTTCCTCCACTTCAGATGGTGACAATGATGATGTGGATTCACATTCTTCTCCTAGTCATCATTTAGAGGGTGATGATTCTCCTCCAAACTCTCCATCCCTTACACCTCTTTGGGCTCGTAGGGCATTGAAATCAGTAGGTGATTGGGTTGGTGATCCATCATATACTAGAAGAACCAAGTCATAGTTTCAACAGGCTCCTCATCTCTTTGTTGCTTTAGCTTCTGATCCACAGTCTTTTCAAGAAGCTTTAGGTATTCCCTAGTGGGATGCTACAATGCAGGAAGAGTTCAATTCCTTAGAGAGGAATCACACATGGGATCTAGTCCCTCTTCCTACAGGAAGGAAACTTGTTTGATGCAAGTGGATCTATCAGACAAAATTTATAGTAGATGGGTCGGTTGATAAGCATAAGGCTCACTTGGTTGCAAAAGGATTCTCCCAGGTTCCTAAGATTGACTACTATGAGACTTTTGCACCAATTGCTAAGATGAATTCCATCCAACTTGTCCTTGCTATAGCTGTAGCACATCGATGGGAAGTTCATCAGATGGATGTGAAGAGTTCCTTTCTTCATGGTGACCTTCAAGAGGAAATCTACATGGATCAGTCGCAGGGGTTCATCCAGGATCCTTCACTTGTGTGTCATCTTCGAAAGTCTCTCTATGGCCTTAAACAAGCTCCTCGAGCTTGGTATGCCAAGATGGACTCCTTCCTTTTGACAGTTGGGTTCACTCGATGTCATTTTGATCTGAACATCTACATTCTATAGTAGGATTATAGTCTCACATTTTTAGTTCTATATGTCAATGACTTGTTGATCACTGGGAGTCACTCATCCACCATCAAGGTGGTGAAAATTTCTCTACATGATATACTTTTGATGTCAAAATTGGGTCTTTTGCATTATTTCTTGGGGATTGAGATCACTCAGTCATCTTCGGGTATCTTCCTTGGACAGCCCAAGTATGAACTTGACATGCTCTCCAGATTTCACATGTCTGATTGTGAGCTTGCACCGACTCCATTTTGGTCAAGTTTCAAACTTGAGGCTAAGTGTTCATCACCTTTGGTTGATGGCACTTTATACCGACAGCTTGTTAGGAGGCTCATCTTCTTGACTTATACGAGACCCGACATTTCATATGATGTGGGCATGGTCTCTAGATTCATGCAGGAGCCACATGAGTTGCATTGAAAAGCAGCTAAGTGGATCCTCCACTACATTAATGGTACTCACAGTTATGGGATTCACTATGCAGCGGATGTGGATATTGACTTGGTGGGACATACAGATTCAGATTGGGCAGGCGATTCTTAGGATTGCAAGTCTACTTCTGGGTATTGCTTCTCTCTTGGTTCTGGTCCAGTTTCTTGGTCAAGCAAGAAGTAGTCTACAATTGCTCTTTCATCTACAGAGGTTGATTATCGAGGGGTAGTTAATGCCACCACTGAGGCTATTTGACTTCAGAATATTCTCACTGAGTTTGGCATTCCATTCAGAAATCCTATAGTCATCTTTTGTGATAATCAAATTGCTATACAGATCTCAAGGAATCTAGTTCATCACCAGAGGACAAAACACATTGAAATACATATGCACTACATTTGGGAGCTGATTCAGGAAGGCATCATTGATCTTAAATATTGTTCTCCATTGGATCAGACTGCAGAAATATTCACCAAACCCTTCACAGAGAGAAAGTTCCTTCATTTGCAAGCTTTGCTATGGGTGCAACATGCGTCTACTTCAAGAGGGGCTTCTTAGTCCTTCATTCTACTCTCTCTACTTTGGGGGGTATTTTCTCTCTCTCTATTTAGGAGGGGAGGGGGGGGGGCAGGGGGGGCTATTCCTCTTATGGGGGGCTTCTTCTTTTGGGGGGGTCTCTATGTACATGGGTACCTAACATGGCCTCATTTTTTAGGACCCATCTTTTCACCCACCTAAGCTATGCTTAAGGGGGCGTGTTAGTGTAGGTTTTTTAATTTCCTTATGTTAGGGGGTATTTCTTTTTCCTACACATATTATTTAAGCTTGCTTAGGTTTATTAGATGTGGAAATATGAGGACATGTGGAAAAATACAATAGCTACATGTGTCACTTTCTCCCCACACATGGGTAGTTGAGTTACACATCCTCTTTTGGCTTGTTGTGCCACCTCTCATAAACACTATTCTATTTTTACCTGAGTAGTTTATGGGGTAGTTGGGTTTCTCAGCCTCTTATGGCTTTATGTGCCACCTCTCTCCTATCTTCACTTGAGGAGGTTATGCCACATGTTTTTTCATTTACCAAGTAGGTGATAACCTTTCACCTTTTATGGGTAGTAGGAGTTAATGCACCTCTTGGATGTATTTTCCCTTATTCTTCTATATATTGAGCACTCTCCTCTCACCTTCACTAGTTTGGCTAGTTTGGTGATTGATTGGTGAGATTATTGAGAGTATTCTACATTTTTCTCTTGCCTTGTCTCTATTTTCTCTCATTTCATATTTCTCTTCATTCTACTATTTTGATATTCGATCATCTGTTGAGTGAAGTTGCATGTGATCTACGATCAACATCGGATCTTGGCTTGGTTCTCACTTCTCGCAAAATCTAACAATGACATCAGTACCACATCATCAAAATATATGTACATATATGAGAGCATATAATAAAATAATTGAAATGAAATAGTGTATATCAAATCCAAATATGTACTTGGGTCCCCATCCTGCTAGTGTGGATTCGAGGGTGGAGCATGTTGGAAGTTTGTGTTGTCATTGTTATCAATAGATCTTTGTTGTTGCATTGATGTCAACAGATCTTTGTTGTTGCATTGATGCCAACAGATCTTTGTTATTGCATTGATGTCAACCTATGGAGATGCTTTGATTAGTTGCATTATGTTGTCATTAGTAGTATCACTGATTTCAACCTCTAGTGTTGCTTTAATGAGCATGTGTTGGTGATGTTCAACATCTTGTGTGGTTGAGTTGTTGAGAAAGTGTTCTAGATGTTGAGTTTTAGTTTATGGTGCTTGGTTTCCAAGTACTTTTGAGAAAAATTGAATAAAAGAGGAAACAATGTGGTGAAGTGTACTCAGTGTAGCAAAGTGGTGTTTAGTTTTTTTCTCTACATTTCTTCATGGTTGTAGATCTACCTATGTAGTTCGAATATATTAATCAAAGGTTTTCAAAGGTGTTATATCCAGAGTTTTAGGTTTTAGATCATTATGCAGAGAAAGTTGTGTTCACCAGTGTGTGAACTGTGCAAGCAGTGTTGTCTAGGAGAAATGGTTTTTCTATGCATTTCTTCATAGTTTGGTTTCTAGTCTTGCGGATCTAGAAGTGTGCTTATATTGCTAGTATATATCTTTAGTCTAAGTTGTTTGTGTTTTGGTACTCTGTAAGGTTGGATCCAAGTGTTGCAATGTGTGTAAGGTTATCTAGTTGTGCAAAATGAATATGTTCTTTAGGTGTATGATGTTGTGAAGGATTTGTTGGATTTCACGGTGTTTATGGAATATTCTAGATTTTGTTTAAGTGTTGTGTATGTTCCACAAGTCATATTTGGATCAAAGGAATCATGTACTTAATTGTTTAATGGTGTTAACATAGGTTCAGTCGACCTTGGTTGTTTACACTAATTGCAGATGTGCTTCGGTGTTTGTGGAAGTGTGGTGTGGTGTGTATGTGTGTATTTAGGTCCGAGTTAAGGTGTGGTGTGGTATACCTTCATTACTTTCCTCTATGGGAATGTTTTGGTACCGACCTAATTTGAATTTGCATGTTTGAGGTGCATAGTTGACCTTGTGAATTATTTTCAAGGTTGAAGATGGTATGTATGAGTGTTGAGTTGATGGAGGATGTATGAGTGATGTGTGTAATGTGAAGTGAAAAAGTGTGAAATCCAATGTGAGCTTTAATGCCTAAGACTACTAGAAGTGATGAGCAGAAGGTGTCTGCATTCTATAGAGAGAGTGTGAATGTTCTTGTGAAGCAATGGTGGAACTTTTTTGTTACTCTAAGATGGATTTTTCATTGTAAAAATTTGTTATCTTCTTCTCTCTAATTTTTCAATGAGCCCTCTAGTAGTGAGCCTATTGTATTCGGTGTTGCAATTACTTTATATTTGAGTTAATCCTCACCATGGTTTTTCCCTTCTTGGGTTTTGCACGTAAAGCTAGTGTTATCATGTGTTTGGATGTGTTTGTGTTATTTTTCTCATGTTTACATTCTTCTAATGCATGATAAGGGTTTAAAGGTTGTTAAGGGTTTATGGACTAATGTATATATCAATGTTAATGAGGGTTTTGATGTTTTAATGTACAACCAATTCACCCCCCTTCTCAATTGTCTTGTGCATTCAACAATTGGTATCAGATAAAGGTTCCTTAGAAGAAATCTTAACCACTTGAGGTAGATCTCGGATGGCGCATAGAAAGGAGGCTCCTTTGTTTGATGGATCTTATTATGCATTCTAGAAGATGATGATGGAAGGTTTCCTTATCTCTCTAGGGTTTGGAGTTTAGAAATTTGTTGAAATTGGATATTCAATGCTTGCAAATGGTTCGAGTACTAATGATGAAATCAAGGCTTATGAGAACAATAGAAAAGCAAGGTATGCTCTTTTGAGTGGTCTTTCCAATTTAGAACTTGTGAAAGTTACGAGTCTTAAAACTACTAGTGAAATCTAGAAAAAGCTAGAAAGTATCTATGAAGGAGATGATAAGGTCAAGCAAGCAAAGATGCAAAATATGAAGATCAAGTTTGAAAACCTAAAGATGACAGAAGATGAAGATATTAAATCTACATGCATAGAGTGGACAAAGTTGCCAATTCCATTAGAGGTCTTGGAGGAAATCTAGAAGAAGATGAGGTGGTAAAGAAGGTATTAAGAACTCTTACTAAATCCTATAGCCATAAAGTTTCTTCTATCAAGAGGAAGTTCAAAATTTGAATAACTATTCTAGAGATCAGATGTTTGGTGCATTAACTAATTTTTAATTGAGAGAGTTTGGTCCAAGTGATGTAAAAAAGGAGACTTCTTTTAAAGTTGGTAAAGTAAAGAAGAATGGGGAATCTGACCCAGATAAATTTGATGAGTTAAAAGAAAACTTTGTGAGGAAATTGAAAATGGGCACTGGAAAATATAGAGGTAAGTTACCTTTTAAATGCTTTAATTGTGGAAAGGTTGGACATTATGCTTCAATATGTCCTATCAAAGCTTCAAGAGATGGACCTAAGGAGAATAAAGGAAAATCAATTAAGAGAAGTTATTATGTTAAAGAAGATGCCAGTATATTTGATGATGAAGATGATGAATTCTTTTTTATGGTTCTAAATGTTGGAACTAGTTCTTCCAACTCTAAGAGATGTATGAAGGAAAATTATCTAGAAGTAGGTCATAACATTGAAGGAGCAATGGTGACTAAATTTCATGCCAAAGAGGAGAAGAACAACTGGATCATTGGCAGTGGATGCTCAAATCACATGATAGGTGATAAGAGTAATTTTGTTAAGCTTGAGAAGTTTGAAGGTGGTTTAGTTAAGTTTGTTGATGATACATTTGCTAAGATATGTGGAAATTTTTTAATTAGTCTTGATGGCAAGCACAAGACAGATGATGTTCTTTATGTCAAGGGTATGGGCATAACCTCTTGAATGTGGGACAAATGTGTAGCAAAGGATATGATCTTGTGTTTCAATACAATGGTTATGAGATCAAAAAATGCTTTGGAAATGTGGTTGTAGCAAAAAGGATAGATGGAAATGTTTATCAACTTAAGGGTGCAAATGGTTAATGCTTTATGACTTAGATTAATGAAAGTTGGTTGTGGCATAGAAGAAAGTATCACGTCAATTTTGATAGCCTTGTTAGAATCAATTCAAATCAAGCTATGAGAGATTTGTCGAAGATTACAAAGCCTATCAATGCTTTTTGCAAGGAATGTCAAATTGGGAAGCAAGCTGGAAATAGTTTCAAAGCTAAAGAACAACCTAGTACTAGTCCTTTGGAGTTAGTGCATACAGATCTTTGTGTACCTACAAGAATTAGAATTTTTCAAGGTGAGAGGTATTTCATGCTATTAATCAATGATTATTCTAACTTGGGTTAGTTTTCTCAAAGAAAAATTAGAAGCTTTAGATAAGTTTAAGACATTCAAATCTATGGTTGAGAATGAAATGAATATGAAAATCAAATGTTTAAGATTTGACAGAGGTGGAGAGTTCACCTCCAATGATTTTAACACTTTTTATGAATATCATGGAATAAAAGGCATTTATCAGCTCCTAGGACTCCTCAACATAATGGAGTTCTAGAAAGAAAGAATAGGATTGTTCAAGAAGCAGCAAGGATAATGATGAAGGAAGCAAATCTATCAGATGTCTTCTGGAGAGAAGCAATTCATACCGCAAACAAAGAACAAGCATGTTCCCTATTGTTTGTACCCTTCAAAGTTGGCTAACACTTGTGTTAGCACCTCCTTGTCGGGTCCATCCACCCAGTCAACTTAAACTTTGAATTTTTAAACTTTTTAGTAGCCACTACAACAATATCTCTAAGTTGGTTGATATCATTCATAACACATTTGGTGTCAAACCTGATGCTCATTAGCTTATCAAGGATAGTCTCTTCATCATCATCTGTATCATTTATCAACCCTTCTAATCTATTGTTTCAATCTCTTTTATGACCTACATTGTATCTATTTTATAATCTTGCATCAAATCCTGAGCAATGATAGTGGTGATGATGCCTTCAAATATCCTTCTATCTACACACACATCTTGTTGTAGTTAGATTAATATTATCCCATGTTCAATTAATAGCTCATAATATCACCTTGGTACATTTATTTGCATAATCAAATCTTTCAGCCAACTTATTAGCATAAGCAAATATGATTATTTTCAACTAAAATTCAATTTGGGTCAAACATATGGTCTAACTAGATTCATTCTAGCTAAGTTAGATTTGGGCCACAAATTTTCCAATTAGAAGTGTCCACTAAATACACATGTAACACCATTTTAGGGCCATTTTATCAAAACAATAAAATTATTTGAAAAACTTAATATTTCAACAACTCCTACTCATGTAAATAATATTTAGAAATAATTAAAAAAAAATTATAACTTTATAAGTCTGGTTTTCAAAAATATAAAATTTTAAATAGTTTAATTATTATTTATATTTTTATTAAAATCAAGTCATTATCACCAAAATATAAGGTTGATTGTTTTGTCAAGAAAAATACTTAAATTTTTTTTTTTTTGAAAAAATGTTGCACTAGAGAAGACACTTCATGTCAAAATGATATATATTTTTTTTTTGGATAAATAATTAAAACAAAAGGTGATGTCTCATTGAAATAGTTATGTTATCAATATGCACAAATTTTAATATTTATTAAAAAATATTCATCAAAATGAAAAATAAATAAAGCTATGCACTAAAGTTTCAAGTTATCAATACACTAAAAAAATTTGAAAAGAAAACATAAAAATATCTATAAAGAGTGACATCCCACTTAACTTGATTTTTTAGCATTTTATCATCAACTAAATTATATGGTCAATTTTATATAAAACTATATTAAAATATTTTTTTGTTAAATAAATACAAACATAAAATACAATGAAAATATACATTTCATTAGTTTACAACATTATCTCAGCCAACACCTATTAGTAATTGAAGTCATAGAATATCTACTCCCTTTGGACACTGAGGAAACCCCTTTGAAAAGAGAAAAGGAATAGGGGGTGGAGGAGTTTGATATACTAAGGATGCAGCTTTTAGAGAGGGCAATGGTGAAGAAGATTCAATACATGTTCTCATCGAGGCTGAGTAGTGGGAAATCATTAAGAGCGTTGAAAGATAGGTAGCTAAGGAAAAGGTTGAGCAAGAGGAGGCTTAGAAGAAGGAAATTGAGCAAGAGAAATCCTGAAAATAGCAAGGTTGAGCAAGATGAGGCTCAGAAGAAGGAAGTTGAGCAGGAGAAAGCTCGACAACAAGTTGAGCAAGAGAGGAAAGAATAAGAGAAAGTCGAGAGGGAGAAGGTTGAACAAGAAAAGGCTTCTTTGTCAAAATTAACATATGCTGGAAAGCAATCTAAAGGGCCTCCAAAAGAACCCCCTTAAGATAAACAACAAGTGGCAATGTCCACAGGAGCCCCAACATGGTTGAAGTTAAATTTGGAAAAAATGAAACAAATTGTAGTGCAGCCACTAAGCTGGCAAGAAATGATGAAGTAAGTCGAGAAAATGAAACCAAAGAAGAAGTCTAGGACCATACACTCAACTTGAATAAACGATGATGGAGAAATGGTTGTAAAAATTGCCACACTAGTAGTATAAAAAGATGATTGCAAACTCCAGGCATCCAAATATCAACTAACAATTGTTAATCTAGGTTAGCAGACCTGCAACCAATACATGACACTACTAGACGTTGCAGCCAGTTCGACAAAGTCAAGAATGGAGAAGGATAAACAAGAAAAATATGAGTTAAAGGACCAAATTGAATAAATGAAGAAGTTCTTGAAATATCTCATTTCTCCCATTTTATAACAACCATCTTCATCTGAGGTATCGGTATTGTTGAGCAGGAAAGAGGTTGATGACCTCACTAGTTTGAAGAAGAAAGCTTGCCTATTTGATAAATGGATTGATAAGCTCAAGGGTGAAATGGAAAAACTTCTCACCACGGGATACAAGCATTATGAAGAATATTTCTCACTTGGGGAGCAACTAGAAGAATATACAAAAGGTATGTGGGAAGTTCAAAAGAGAAATACATAAAATACTTAAGAAAACTAAAGGAAATAAATAAAATGAGCATGGACGAGCTAAATAAGTTGGGGATCTTAGGGAACGAAAGTTTCGATTATGAAAATAAGTGTACCAAGGTGATATTATTTCACATGGAGCTATTAACTGAACATAGGATAATATTACTTCGACTGCAACACAATGTGCATGGAGATACAAGGATATTTGAAGGCATCATCACCATTGTCACTGCTCGGGATTTGATGTAAGATTATAAAATAGATACATTGCAGGCCATAAAAGATGTTTGGAACAATAGATTAGAAGGGATGATAAATTCTATAGATGATGATGAAGATATTATTCTTGATAAGCTAATGAGCAATAGTTTTGACACCAAATGTGTTATGAATGATATCAGCCAACTTAATGATATTGTTGCAGTGGCTACCAAAAATTTTGAAAATTAAAAGTTAAGAATTGACTGGGTGGATGGACCCGATGAGGAGGTGCTAACATAGGTGTTAGCCAAATTTGAAGAGTACAAATAACAGGGAACATGTTAGGTTTGAATTTTGGGAAAATAAGAGTTCTCAAAGGTTGAGAGTTCTATCAAAGGCATCAAAAGTATGACAATACAATGAAGGTTGAGTGTTATATAGGAGAAACCCTAAATGAGAAAGGGATGAGATCATGACAAGTGTCAACATCTCATGTAATGAGACATAATGATCTAATAATAGCTCTCTAGTTAACATAGAAAATCACTCATAAGTTTAGCTTAAGTGCATGAGAATAAATTAGACTGATAATTAATTAAAAATTAATTAATTATTAGCTAATGCATGATTACTCTAACACCCCCTTAAGATGAGCTTAGGGAGTAGCTAAAAACCCTAAAAAAAGAATGCATGATGGGTCCCAAAAAACAAGGCTTGGTGAGGTACCCATGTACAAACATAAGATCTCTCAAAATTGAAGAAAGGGAGAAAATATAATGGGAAAAATTCCTCTCCAAAGGAGAGAAAGGTGAATTAAGGATTGAAGAATCATCCAAATCAATGTGAAGGACTAAGAATCCTCTGACCAAAATAATGTCCCAAAAAGAAGATGAACATGTAGAACATCTCTGAAGCACAAAGAAGTTGTAGACTATTGTCAAAAGATAACTGATATAGCACTGAAATGAATAACCTCTAGAAACAAGAATGCAAGAGTGTCCATATGGTAAATGATCCATCTCAGTAAAATTCATGGGTAACCAACCACTATGTATTTTGCATCCCCCTAGTATATAGGAACAAGAACTAGATACATAAATCACTCCAAAAAGTGAAACCAAGGAAACATTCTAGCACCAACAATAGAAACCCCCCATAATGTTGACAAGGGAGAGCCAAGATAGGTACACTAAAATTGTTGTGAAACCAAGAAGTGCATATAAGAGAAACAACCTACAAATAAAAGGGTGTGTAAAATAAGGTACATGCACATGAGGCAAGAATCACTAGGATTCACTACTATCATGGAAGGACACTCACTTGACAAGTTTAGGTGTGATGGAAAAATAAAGGAAAACATCAACCCCTCCCATGGCACTTTATATCATAGTACGAGTATAAAAGGCACAATAGGATGTGCAAAATCCCCAAAAAATATACACCAAAATGGTACTTTATCTCAATGCATCTATAAAAGAGAAAATATATGCACAATATGTCTACAATGCCCAAATAGGATAAAAAGCTAGAAACACATAGAACAACCAAAAATGAGTCATCCCATGTAAACAAAAAGTTTCCAAGAGCTCATACATCCAAGTAATTTACCAAAATTTGAAAACACAAAAAAATGAATAAAATGTACCCGGAGAGAAATCTAGAAAAATTTTATGGATAGCTATGAAGAGCTCTGAAAGACCATCCCAACACCATTAGAATCATGAATATAGAGAAACATGTCAAAATTTATGAGCTCGAGAGTGAAAATAGCACCTTTCACTTCAATATCCTATAAAATATACTAGCAAAAAAAATGTGATGAGACCCACACCATTGGAAATTTTATGGAACAAGCTTTTCGATGATATCTTGTTTACCCAATTTCAATATCGTATTCCCGAGTTATGGCCAAAAGAAAAAAATCTCCAGAATTCTACAAAATGCCCGGAATATGTTGTGAAGATTCCTCGACTATTAAACATTAGTGGTGATTGCTTTCACTAGAAAACATGCTAGAAATTTTTTTGAGTTCATCGAGGGCCACCACTCAATGGTTGCCCCTCTAGGCAATGCGGCTACCAGAGCGACGCTCCACAGGTGATGCCTCTGAATATAGCATGAAGCACTATTAAAAAGGGATTTTTTAATTTTTTTATTTGCGTGCAAGGGCCGTACAACCTTTGGGGAAAAAAAATTCCTTATAAGCTCTTGACAACCAAATTAGACAAATTTATAGTCAAAATTTGTTGAATCGGCCTCCTAAATCCAACAATGAGGTCCTTTAGTGCCAAAATGCACCTAAAAATCACCCACCTCCAAAAATTGTAAAAAAAGAAATGGAGAATCCAAATCTAAATCCCTGTAACCCTTTTTGAATAAAAAACTCAAAATTCGATAAAGGGGTTCACTAAATCCATGCTCTAATACCATGTTAGAATTATGAAAAACATGAGCCACAAGATCAAACAACAAAAAAAGACACCTTCCACGCAAGAGATTTGCAAACAATAATATGCAATATTCTTCAACAAGAAAAAGCTACCGAATGAACCTCAAGAATCTTCAAGGAAAATAAGAGTCCTCAAAGGTTGAGAGTTCTATCAAAGGCATCAAAGGTATATGATAATACAATGAGAGTTGAGTTCTATCAAATAAGAAAGGGATCAGATCATGACAAGTGTCAAAATCTCATGCAATGAGACATAATGATCTAATAATAGCTCTCTAGTTAACATAGAAAATTACTCCTAAGTTTATCTTAAGTGCATGAGAATAAATCAGACTAATAATTAAGTAAAGATTAATTAATTATTAGTTAATGCATGATTACTCTACCATAAGTGAAATCAACTATGCATCTGCTTACAAGGACTCAAATATAACTAAAGCAAAACCTCTGAATTAGGAAGATAATAAGGCTCCATTACCAATAGGCTCATGTTATGTTTGCAATAGGGAGAGAGGGGGAGAGAGGGAGATATGGGGATAGAAAGAGGGGGAGATAGATGGGGGAGAGAGAGGTAAGGAGATAAAGATAGAGAGGAAGTTAGAGATAGAGATGGAGATGGAGATGGAGATGGAGACAGAGGAGAGGGATATGAAGAGAAGATGGAGAAATAAAGAGAGAGGACAAAGCGATAGATAGAGATGTAAGAGATAAATATATAGAGGAGAGAGAGGGATAAAATGAGAGAGGGAGAGAGAAATATAAAGACAGAGATAGGAAGTAATATATAGAGAGCCTAGTAGAGAAAGGGAAAGATATAGGGGTAGAGATAGATGGATAGATAATGGGATACGAATAGAGGGAGATATGTAAGAATTTAAATATGGAGAGATAGAGATAGAGATGAGCTAGAGATAGGGAGGGAGAAACAAGGAGTGTGTGTGTATAAGTAAGAGAGAGATATGGAGACTTGTAAGGAAGCTAAGGTAGCGGAACAACTTCCTACACTAATCTTGAGAGTAGAATAATGCAAAACTTTTATAGATCTTTAACAGTTACAAAAAATTAAACACAAATATCATGCATACCACAACACAATGATTTACGTGGGGAAAACCCTTTCGGGAGAAAAACCCCACACTCCAAAAGCCGCCCAATATATTATTTAGAAATCACAAAGGTTAAATATACTTACAGAGCAAGCTTCTCATAGGAGTATCACCACTTAGAGATCCAAAGACAACACGACCGCTATCAGACTCTTAGAATACATCACAATACATAGTTGTAATACAATGCCCTCATAAATAGGGTTGCCTTCTAGGGAAAGTCAAGCTAATAAAATATTAGTCATCAAAAATGAGACATAATGATGAACAGTCCAGATTTATAATAATAAAGTATATAAGAAAATTGGCTTCCAAGGGCACTGCTCCTAAGCCCCCGCCAGGCCGCGCTACCCCTTGGACCCCCAACCGGGGGGATGATCCCTCTAAACTGCTTGTGGGGGATCCCCCCCCACGCCCCCCTCCCGTTGTCGCCGGCTAAATAGTACCTTATGTATCAACAGTAACTTATGTAATTGCAAGGTTGAGACACATTTTCTCAACAAGAGAAAGATATGGAGAGATAAATTTTTGATTTGTTGACTAAAGAAAAAGAAATATTTTGTAGATTAAAAAATGGGTCCAATATGGACTATAAAATACTCATAGATGAATAACTAAGCTTTTTCTAAGATATGAGTGAAATTGAAAAGATAATACAAACAAATTACTCAAATGCTTGTAAACCCCAATATATCATTTGAGAAATTTATCTACCTAGCCCTCATAATACAATGTGTTCATGGTTTTGTGGGAACATAGATCTAGGTGACACTGGTTCAAGTGGTTAGTTTTTTTTTGCTCCAACATTGATGTTATTGAATGCTATGGGTTCATTTATTGAGAAATGATAGGAATTGCATAAGAGGAATGTTAGTATAACTCCCTCCCATTTCATAAGGCTATAATATATGCCCTAAAGTCCCTTGACAATAGCTAGAAAATTAGGCCACCAAATTCATTACTTCTCCTATCAATTATTTAGAGTTATAGTTCCCAAAAGTTGTTCAATTTTTTATACTTTTAGTGCACAACATTCACAAGGTGAATCTATGTCACATCCTTCCCCATCCAAATCCAAGATCCCATGGTCATCATTCAAGGTAGTGGATCCAAGTGTTCTTGTAGTCCTTAAGTAGACCCACAAATTAGATAACCTTGATAACGATAATTACACTAGAAACCTTTTCTTGCAATTTATTTCACATCAAACAATGATTGACCATCTCAAGAAGCATCATCATCACAAGGGACCCACCACCTATTTGCATACCTAGTAGAGTGCCCCTTAAATCAAGAAAGTATATGTGGGTAAAGAATCTTCATGAAAATCCTTGATGGGTTTCCTAGTTCATATTTCTCACTTTGTTTTCCCTATCATCTAGCCACACATGCTCATATTTTTCCATAAAAGATGCCACATTTTAGTTTTCTACCAAAGGTATTAATAGATTTGGAATGAATAATCAAGGAATATCTTTCTTGATAAATAATCATTTGTAGTGACTCTCCATGCACCCATCCAATGGTCATCATTTTCCAGATCTATGGGGTGCAACCCTAAATGGTTAATAAATTCCCTCCACCGCATTCATTCTCATAATCATACAGGAAAGAGTGTCCCCAACCATCTCCATTAGGAACCTCAGAGCTTGAATTAGTATTTATAACTAATCACTAGGTTAATCTTCATCTTTGTTTGGCATATGGCTTCCTCTCTTTCTTCTATTGTATTATAATTTTCCTATAGCCTAGATCACTACAAGTGGTGTGATCATGTATATTTTCATGTTATATAAATATGTTCTTAGTTCCTCTTATAAATATTTTTACTTTTATTAAGTAATATACAATCTTTGTTTTATGTTGCTTAACATCTCACCTCAAAGAAATTTTTTCAAACTTGTTTTTTGTGTGTATTGTTCTTTCTCATAGTCCTTGGGTAGAAAATCCTCAATTAATTAAATACAAATACATGTTTCTATTTTAATATTTATTTGTATATTTCAATTTGTTAGTTAATTCATGAAACTAGGATGATCACGCCTTGGTTGCATAATGTGCTCAAATTTGAAGGAAGGTAGAAATATAAATATGGAACTAAATTGATTTGTTTCATGGGAATTATCTCTTTTATTTTGATTTGTTGAACCCTATCCTCCTCCTAACCCTTTTCCCTAACATGATTAGCGTAGGAAACTATGAGTGCCAAAGCATGCTAACAACCTTACATCTATAAAATAGATTAGAGTATCTTATAATAAAAAACTAAGATGACATCATTGGCTTTGGTAACCAATGTGGCAAGGACTCACATAAACCCATATTGCTCTTTGATTAGGGTTGCACCTCTCCACACTCCATTTGCCTCACTTCCACAACCATGGGACGTAGATCCTCATCATTCCTCTTGATAAAATATTTGTGGGAAGGTTTGACTATGAGGCCCACCTATTTTCTAGACTTTATTTTTGCCTATTAGACTTATTTTATGATTAATACTTTTGTACTTTCTTACTATGATTATATTTTATTGGGTAGAGGGTATTTTGATATTATGGTTAGATAATTAATTTTTATCATTATTATGATGGTCTAGTTAGCTTAATAATTTTGGTTTTCTTACATCATTTAATTACATGCGTTGGATATAAGTTATTGTTACACCATGTTGTGTATTTACCTATTTACTATTACTATGTTGGTTAAAAATGCTTTAATAAATAAGTGTGTTTGTAATTTTGATTGAAATACATGTGATTGTACTATGTTTATATATATCATTGAGAAAATGGTGAATGAATGCTAATTTGATTTATTTTTTTATAATAAAGAGAATATGTGGAATGAATGTTGATTTAGTTTGATAATGAATTCTAACTATGAATTATTTGATGCAAATGATTATAATGTGAACAGATAACTACCATTGCAAATGTGCTAAGTTGAATGTAGGCACAGATTCAAGCCTTTGGAAGGGAGGGGAAGTATCACTCAGGAGAAGAACTTGGTTGGGTAACCTTTAGTAAAGACCTAAATTGATCTTCCACACACTCACTACTCGTTGTTCAAGTCGAGTCGATAGTATGTTAAAAGGTAAGTCATCCTTTAGGTTGATGTGTTTGAATTAGAAAAGGTTATGATTTTAATGGAGAGTGTTCATGGTTGGAATAAGTGTTAATTCTCTTTTGTGTGAATGAATTATTTCTTACATGTTCTTTGTTAGTCGATGAGATATATATATATATATATATACATGTACATGTCAGCGATAGACTCATACATGTGAGTAAATACACGCATGAGTACACATAGGTAGATGCACCCACGTATGCTCATGAATGGATTATCCATATGCATGGGAATATCCAATGAAAAAACTGACATATATATACTTCATGTATATATGTCAGCCGATATGTGTGTCAATATATGTGATTGATTTTTGAAGCAAGGGTATATAAATGTAATATATGCATATACAAATATACATATTAATATATACGTATGTATCGACGCAATGGAAATGCTCATACATATACAAATTAATATATATGTGTGTGTACATATATATATCACACACACAAATATATGTGTGTGTTTGTGTACATACATATATATATATATACGATTTATGGAAAATAATGATATAAGCATTCGAATATCGAATGAAGTATTTAATAAATATGTTTTGGTGTATATATATGTATAAATATATATATATACATATATATTATAACATATATGTATATATAATATATTATATACACATATTGAAATGCATGATAGCACTGAATTATCAATGTAGCGCATAACATTTAAACAAAAACTTGCACTAAGAATAGTGCACAACATATAAACATTAGTATAGCGCTTAAAACAACGCATAAATATATAGGGAATAATGTGTTAAGCATTTAAAGTGTAAAGAATATAAATATGGACAGCGCTATGTAAGATGCGCATAGTCTCCAATAACTCCAACGTGCAAATAAACACTACCGAGACTTTGTCAAAGGAAAACTAAATGTAAATGCTCATATGTTGAAAGCAAGTCGACTAAGTCAAATAAGAAAACAAAGACCATATTAAGTGGCATGAATAACATAATGTGGCACCAAGCTATGAACAAGATGATTTGATTAGAAGTCTATTGGATTCCAGAACGTGAAGCATTTGAGAATACATGGAAATGGTCAAAATGCAACTGTCTAAACAAGTCAACTTGTAGGGAACAATTACCTTGCATTTCTAACTATCATTCTTGTTGTTCATTGGAGTAATGCGACTCATTTACTGGATTGTGTATGTGTTTGCTTTGCATCAATTTAATCTTCCACCTTTCTTTCTGCAATGTTGAGTCATACTTTTTAAGTGAGAAGTGTCACCTTACATAGCTTATTTGTAGGCTACAAATACTCATATTTATGTATAAATAGGAATTCCTTTCACCTCATTTAGGACACACATTTGCTTTCATTCTGCTGCTATTTTCAATTAGTTATTCTGCAATTTTGAGTGTGAGTGATTTTATGAGGGAATTAGAGTGATTTTTGTGAGAGGATTTGAGTGATTTTTGAGAGAGGATTTGAGTGATTTTTGAGAGAGATTATGAAGAGTATTGGGAAAGAGGTAGAGCTAAGTGTTGAAGTTGAATTCTAGATAAATCCAAGCTAAGATCTAGACATTCAATTGGAAGTTGTGTAAACAAGCATGCTACTTTCTATTATGTATACTTAATTGCTTTGAAAAGATTGAGTGTCTTATGATTGCTTGATTGGAAATGGAGTATTGTTATCTTGAAACAAGTATCATCTACTAGGTTGTATGTGAAGAGATCATGGAGAATTTAGATAGGAAATGTATTTACCTGTTTGAATTTACTACATATACCATATTATGGAATAGGTATCTATGGTAGTATTATTTACTATATTATGTTTGAACCTATGAAGGCAAGGTTTTGTAGGATTGAAATGTAGGATTTGCATGAGTTCTTGTTAAAAGTGTTTTATTTCACGTAAGAAATATTAGGTATTCCTGGGGTTAAGAATAATCCTTGGTGAAAGGGGATAGCCTATGCATAGGATATGAATGGTCATTTTAAATCGAGCTAGGAAGGTGGATGAGCATGTGACTTACACTCTGAATTAGGGGTGATGAATACTTTAACCAAAGTAGTGTAGGTTGCCATTGTCTACACTGTCAGTTCACTGTGATCTGATTTACATACTAGATAGGTAGTGTCATATGGTACCTAGGTTGTAGCCACTGTGTGACAAATCTAGAAACGTAGGACACAACACCAATCTCAGTAAAGGTCATGTTATTATGAGGTTACCATACCAATCTCTTTGTTGAAGGGAGGGCCATCTTACCATATGTGGAAGATGTGCAGGGGATTGCATTAAAGTTTGTGATTGGCAGAAAAGCACTTGAGTGATGTTTCTCCTCATCAGTTGGTGTTCAAGATTTAGTAGGGGGATTTCCCAGACTATTCGTATACCTGATGTTAGTAAGCTCATAAGAGCTACTTATTTTCTTGTATGTAACTATTTCTATGAAAAGTTGTAAACATGAAATGTAATCATGAATTTTGGATTCCTTGATTTGGAAAGTTGTAATACTTGAATAAAATGCAATGGGAAAGTTTGAAATGTTATTTCTTTCAAATGTGCATATGTAAAGATTTTTTTTTGTGGCTAGTATTGTCATCAATTTATCTATTTGAGGTTAAAAACATAGTAAATCTTTTGGTAGAACAATTGGCATGTTACAGTTATGCTTTTCTCACTTTATGAGTATGCATTGATTTTATTTATATTGTGATGGAAATTAAAAATAAATTGTATGGAATATCATTATTATATGAATTGTGTGTAAAGGTGACTAAGCTCATTAGGATTGAATTATTTTAATAATTAATGTTTAATTTGAGAAGATTATGTTGATTATTGCTTCAATTGTTTTGTATTGACTTTTATTCAAGTATGCAGGTAATTCAATAGCCAATGAAAATGTCTAGAGGTTCTCAAGAAAATATTTGTTGTAATTTCCTTTGACACCTTGACCTAGGTCCATGTAGTGACTAAGGTCTCCATTTTGAGGGATTGTTGGTGTGGAGGCATGAAGATAGATTGATAGGAGAAATATTTAAATAGGATATTGAAAATTATTTTAAGGAAGTATTTATACAATTTGGAAGCTAATTGAGGTAGGATCTTCAATCTTTTATAAGCAATTGAATATTGAATTTTTGTTTAAAAAATTGATGATTGTGAATGTGTCTCTTGTGAAGATATTTTATATATTTTTGTTATGCATGTGTGTTGGGATGTGAGTTTTTGTTGATGTAGCTTTCCAAGTTTGATTTAGAGTAGCTTACACATGGGTTTGAGAGAGGTGAGAAGCCTTCATTTAGGAAAAAATAGTATTTCCTTACAAAATAAATTTTGGCATGAGTGTCATATGTGCTTATATTTTGGAGGTGTGGTGGTAATTTGGTGCGATGTTATTATGGAATAATAGATATGTGGTATTTTTTTGGGTGTATGGAATAGATTTGAGGTGGTGATTTGATATGTTGTTGGTTATGGCAGATAGATGAATTTATTATGCAAATTATCACTTATTTTCCCCATTGGAGTGTATCCCCTCTTCTCACCATTTTCTATGAACCTATTTATTATTTATATGTGTTGTTTGAATCATTGGGGTTTTGTTTTGAACATGTATTCTTTGTGTATAGTTGTTTGTGTATATTTATATGAAATGTGGTTTTCTTGAGAATCTCCCAACTCAGGGGTGGGCTTGTACCAAGCCCTATGGTTGGGAGAATAGAAATTTCTCCATTGGATGGATGCATGTAATAATCTCTGATATATATTTTAGGCTATATGAGAATTTGACCAACTATATTTTAAAGAGAGCTAATTATTTGAAATCTTCTTATGCGGAAAATCAGATTTTATTAGATGTATATTGTTATTTATCTTTTAAAATTTGATGGAATAGTTGAGAAAGTTGTACACTTGAGAAAAATTATGATTGATTTAAGAATTTAAATTGTACTTCTAAATAATCCTTGTAAGCAATTTTATCCATTTGTTTGTTGTTGAAATTGCATGCCTATAATCACATTGTTATTAAATTATAACCATATTGTTTATTTCTTTGTAACCGTGTATCATATGAATGGGAAAATGAATCATGTTGTATGAATAAGATCTCGTGAGATGTGGAGGTTGTATATATACTAAAAATCATATGACTACAAATTGTGTTGAACTACATTATTTAATTAATTGACACTGCATTGGTTATTAATTTGGAACCATCTTGTGAATTTGGTTTGAAATGAATCACATATGTATTATTTTTTTTGGAAATGAAAGTGTATGTATTCAATTTTACATTTAGATTCTCTTGAAATTAAGTTTATAAGCTATAATCTTGACAGTTTCATTAACATGTGATTAAGGCATTGTTTCAAACACTTAAATGTGCCTTTCTATTGCTTCTACATTTTGTATTTATGAGAAATTTCTTTAAGAAATATTGTTAAGATACATTATTTGTGTGTGTTTTGCATTGAGATACATTTTTTCTAACAACTTATGTGCATTGTCTATGCTCCCAAATTTTTCATTTTTTTACTTAGGTAGGTGCAACCTCAACATCTAATCAAATTCCTCTATCCTTTAGTATTTGATGACATCCATACCCTATTCTACCACTCCTTTTTGTTTTGCATGGGCTATAAAGATATTGATAAGGAATCACGAGCCTAAGCTTTACGCTTGCTTTTGCATTTACTTGAAGGTTTCTAAACCTTATTTTAAAAAATCTATAATGAATCATCCCTCTATATAAGTGGGTCTCTTTTGATGGAGGAGCATCCGAGTACAGGTGTAATCCTCATCAACCCAAAAAATATTTCATTTTGATTTTGATTTTATTTTTGTTGTTTGCTCTTGGGATGCAGTCTCAGTGGTTGTTTGGAGCGAAATTAAGTGAAATTATTGTCAAATACATTTGAAAAAATGTCATATTTCAATATGTCTTTCAAAAGTTTGATGTCCATTGGTGATTGTGATAGTGAATTAAAACATTAATTAATTCCATTGGCGAGGTATAATTTTATTTTATATGCTTAATCCCAATTTAAATTTATAAGTAGTTGGAGGTAAATGTGAGAGAGCAATGAAACTGACCACAGATGACAAGAAGGATAAATAAGAGTATTGAAATGTACATTCCTAATGATTATGAAATCAAAATGCAAATAAAAAAAGAGTTGTTGAAGAGGTCGATAGGGGGGAAGATGAAGGGTGCATAGGGGAAAGTTTAAGGCAACAAAGAAATGGTATGAAAAAAAGGAGAGGATTAGGTGCATAAAAAAAACCAAGAGGTAGATTTGTGAAGGGGGAAGCATGCCATATGGCCTAAAGGAAGAGGAATTTTAAGATTTTAAAATATAAATATATAAAGGCAGATTTGAGGCTGTGTAGGAGTGATTGGGATAGCCAAGAGGGGGTGTGGTAAAAGAAGAGGGGTTGTTGCACCTTGTTCTTAATATTTTAATTTGTAAACAATAGATAACAAGGAAAATAGAGGCATTTGTGTTAGTAATAGAAGGCAAATAGAGGTTGTGTTGGAATAGATTAGAAATGCAAGAAAAAAATAATATTTTAAATTCAAACCAAAGAATTAAATGAGCACAGATTAATGATATATGGTGCGCACATGTGTGGAGGAGGGGTTGGTGTGTGTGACAAGTAGCGTAGGAAACAAGGAATATGAAGAAGAGGTTGTGCCTCATCTGTAGCAAAGTAAAATGTATACAAATTGAAGGTGAATTAGAGATAAGATTGATCCATCATGGAAGGAGAATGAACAAATTAAAATAATTTATGGAGTTTAATATATGCAAAATGTGTAATGTATATTGAGTATTCGATAAATTGAATTCAATGTTTTTCTTTTGAAGTTATTCTAACCATGAGAGATGATAGAAGAGTATACCTATGAAAATTATGGAAATGAACTTAAATTTGCTTTCTTTGTTCTGAACCAAATTTAAATTGATGCAAATTGACAAATGAAATTGTCAAGTGATTTATCATTGGTTATGTAGTTTATGTTTTGAGAGAGGTGATATTGTAGAGGTTGAAATATCATCTACATCAATTGGTATTAGAGTTTGTGATCCTAAGCGTGTGGACAAATCGTTGAATGTGAGCTAGTCCATACCAAGACTTGAGGGTGGAGATGTGTGAATCAATCGTCGATTGTGAGGTAGGTTGCATAAGTGTGAAGTGGTTGTGGAGAGCTCAAGAGAATTGTTGCAAGTAGAGAAGTCCTAAGAAATTGAGAGTTGGAAGTTGCGAAGTGATGTAAGTTGTGGAAGATTGTAGCAGACAAGATGGGATGGGTCATGAGGAGACCTGTGCAAAAAAAATTGGGAGTAATATTGGGAGAGGATAGAAAATGAGAAGCTTGAGAAGATGGGACAGGTGGTCCATGAAGAAGTGAGAAAGATTCAAATGAGGATCGAGAAATTGGAAAAGAATGTTGAGAAAAGTGAGAGGAAAGTGGTAAAGAGGAGTGAGGATAATAGGCTAAGATTGATAGAGAGAGATGTGAGAGCAATCCCTGCCAAAGGAGTTACAATGAAGACATGCCATGAGGAAGGCATGGAGAAAAAGGAAGAAAAGAAGGAAGTGAGCAATGAAGAGGTTGCAACAAATGGCCAAGGTGAAGAATATTTTTCAACACAAATGTTGGCAATTGAAGAGTGGATGTTGAAGATCGTTGTTGCAGCAAAAGTGGAAGAAAATATATTGGGACAGAGAAGAATAATGAGGTAAACCTTGATTATAAATTCAGTTTTTATGAGTGTTTGCCTTCGTTGATGAAGGTAGAGGAGGATATAGAGAAAGAAAAGGGCTTGCATATGGAAAATTTTAGTTTTTATGAAGTATTAGAGGCATATTGGAATGAGGATGCATATGTAGTTGCAGATTGATGGATGGGTAATCCATTTTTATATGTCAAAACTCTAGAGGATATTGCAGGTGGGTTTTGGTGGAGGTGGACGATTAGTGGTGGAATGGATTCCATAAATGAGAAGAAGAGAATAGAGGGTATTTGGTGGAGGTCAGGCTATGGTGGACATGATTCCACGAGGGGGAGAAGGAAGAGAATGCAGTATTGTTGGAGGAAGATGGCACATGTTCCAGAGGTGTTGGAAGAAGAGGAAGAAATAGTTTTTGAGCACATTCTTCAGTGATGGAGTTCACAATAGGTTGGTTGCAATTTGGAAGAGTAGTTTGAATACTCAACTCCACCATTGTGAGCCTATGCTCACAATATTTCTACCTGGCATGTCTGATGCAGGAGCATTCAGTATAGGTGTAATCCTCATCAACCCAAAAAATATTTCATTTTGAGTTTTGTTTTAGTTATGGCATTTTCTCTTGGGATGCAGTCTCGATGGTTGTTTGGAGCATAATTGAGTGACATTATTATCAATTGCATTTGAAAAAATGTTATATTTCGATATATCTTTTGAAGGTTTGATGTATGTTGGAAATTGTAATAGTGAATTAAAACATTATTCAATTCCATTGGCTTGGTACAATTTTATTTTATATGCATTTAATTCCAATTTAAATTTCTAAGTGGTTGGAGGTAAACATGAGAGAGCAATGAAACTAATCGCATATGACAAGACAAATAAATAAGAGTATCAAAATGTACATTATTAATATATTATGAAATCAAAATATAAATAAAAAAAGAGTTGTTTTGAAGAGGCTGATAGGGAGGAAGATGAAGGGGCGCATAGGGGAAAGTTTAAGGTAGCAAAGAAATGGTATGAAAAAAAAGGAGAGGATTAAGCACATAAAAACATAAACCAAGAGGCAGATTTGTGAAGGGGGAAGCACACCATATTGCCTGAAGGAAGAGGCATTTTAATATTTTAAAATACAAACATATAAAGACATATTTGAGGCTATGTAGGAGTGGTTAGGATGACCAAGAGGGGGGTTGTGATAAAAGAAGAGGGGTTGTTGCACCTTGTTCTTAATATTTTAATTTGTAACAATAGATAATGAGGAAAATAGAGGTTGAGTTGGAATAGATTAGAAATGTGGGACAAAAAGAATGGTGTAAATTCAAACCAAAGAATTAAATGAGCACAAATCAATGATATATGGCATGCACATGTGTGGAGGAGGGGTTGGTGTGTGTGACAGGCAGTGCAAGAAACAAGGAATGTGAAGAAGAGGTTGTGTCTCATTTGTAGCAGAGTAAAATGTCTACAAATTGAAGATGAATTAGAGAGCAGATCAAGCCATCATCGAAAGAGAATAAAAAAATTGAAATAATTTATGGAGTTTAATATATGCAAAGTGTGTAATGTATATTGAGTATCTGATAAATTGAATTCAATATTTTTCTTTTGAAGTTATTCTAATTATGAAATATGGTAGAAGAGTATACCTATGAAAATTCTGGAAATGAATTTGAATTTGCTTTCTTCGTTCTGAAGCAAATTTAAATCGGTGCAAATTGACAAATGAAATTGTCAATTGATTTATTGTTGGTTATGTAGTTTGTGCTTTAAGAGAGGTGATATTACAGAGATCAAAATACCATTGCATCATCTTTGGATTCCCCAAATTCTTTGTAATAGAAATAATAAAAAATAATTATTAAAATAGAAAAATAATAAATCAAGTTGCATTGTTGAGGAATACATTAATTGTAATGCCCCGCCACGCAACCCTAGAGGAAGTTGCAATTCACTACTTAAATGCACCAAAAAAAAAATTGTTTAAGTACAAATAACATGTAAGATGAATGCACATTGCCAACAACCTCTAAGGCCACGAGACAAAGATTACTTTAAAACCCAAACAACAAAAAACATTAATATAAACCGAAACATTAATCACTTAAGGAAATGAGACAACATACATTCCATACAAGATAACTTACAACGAAGGATAAGAAATACCAAAAGATTTCAATTAACAATATTTAAACAATAAGATTACAACACTCATTCCTCGAATGAGGTAATTCCAACAAAATGATTGCATATTACAAATTCCACCTCAATAACAACTGAGGGGTAATAAAATACAATAAGAACTGAGAGAACAAGGCATGAGAAGAAACTGATTCCCACGATCTCTTTAACTGGAAATCACGACCACACGAACAAGAAGAAGAACCAACAGATTAAGATGCACGCCACCCAACCATGTGGAATCCAAAAGGTTCCACTCCCTCCATGCTAGGAGATAGTAACCAGGAATTCCTACACAAGACCATCTACCACTAGACACAGGCCACACAAAACTGATACAAAATAAATACAAGACCTCATCACATGACTGAACGGTCATACGTGCAACTCTAGGTACGACTCACACAACACTGTCATAGGTTACATTGCTTCCAGACATAGAATAGATCAAGAGTGACACATATAACATATACAAACTGTTGACTTAGGAAGAGTGTCATTGCATAGTTCGTCAAGGGATATCCTCTGGGAATCTTCCTAGGCCCCAGCCCCCACTCCATGGGTTATCCTAGTAGCCTCTACCAAAATCTCGGCACCAATGCTTACTCATGCGGAACCAAATACCTCTCGTGGAGACGAGATAGATGATCTTGCCATTCTAGGCCTTCCCATCTCATCCCAAGTCTAAAACAAGCCCTTGGGCCCATGAGCGAGGCACAAATTATCTTGTTTAATGTTTGATGCAACCTAAGCTTCTAAAAGTTTAATTTAGTTATCACTAAATTAACCAACTTGTAAAGGGTTATCCTGGCACCACTTTGTGCGCCGGCGCCCATTGCAAGCCACTCTCCTAAGACAACTCACATGGTTAAAACCACAATAAGTAACAAGATAGCACGACCTCTCCAATCCAAGGAGGTAATAATTCAAGAACTCAATCCAACACGAAAAACCACAAGGTTAAGACCCTCTCCAGCACTGGAGGAAACAAGGTCAAAACCCTCTCCAAACATTGGAGGTAAACAAGGTCACGTAATCCACTCCATACACTAGAGGAAAAACAAAATACAAAATACCACTCCATGCAAAGGAGACACAAATTACATAACCCTCTCCTAATCCAAAGGAGACACACACCATCCTCGTTCGTGAAAACCGAGTGAAACAACATGGTGTAACTATGCACTTTTTCCACAACACATCAAAAGTTGGCTCATGTACAACAACCCATACCAATAAATGAACTCCTATCTGGAAGACTTACACAGACCCTTAACCCCATTTGCCCGACATGGAGAATGAAAGAAATATGATATAAAAGCATTCTAGGCAATTCCATATCTAATGTTAGGGTTTCCTAAACCCAGTCAATCACAGTTTTCATTCATGCATTTACTCAATTAAATACATCAAAGTCACTTCCCAACATTGAAGTATTTACAACCCAATCATTTACTCTAAATTTACAATTAACCTCTCTAATCAAAGCATTCTAATAAATAAAGTCATTCGACTAGAATAATCAATCATTTCTCTAGTTCACGATCATATACCATAAATGAAACCATTTGTTTAACAAAACATTTAGATTAAATAATAAGTCAATCAATTACATCCCACAAGAAATTAAGTAAATAATTAACCTTATCTGCACAACTCAATAGTAACTCAAGCACGTTAACAGCTTTAAGGGGGTTCAAACCAATAGTATATTTCATTTTCCCAATTACATTTATTAATAAAATCAACTTTGAAAATGAAAACACTTGATCATTTAAAATCTACCTTTTTAAAATAAAACATTTGACTATTAAGATTCAACATTCGAAATAATTCATTTGAATATAAACTCTACTTTGGCTTCGATTACGTGACCAAAAGTCATCTTAAGATAATCAAAATCAAATTATAAATAAGTCAAACATTTGACACATATATTCATCTGTTTAGAATAAATCATTCGATCACCCTAAGTTTCCCGATTATATTCCCTAATCAAACACTTTAATGATTTAAACCTTCTGATTTAAATAAAACATTCGTTACCCCTAAGTTTCACGATTATACACATAATCAAGATATTTTAATAGATAAACATTTAGATTAATTCACTTGATCCTTTTTTTTTTAACATAGGATAATTAATCAATTAAAATCAATACTTCGAATAAACATTAAATTGTCTAACTCCACTCTTGCCTCTAATAACACGAGATTAATCATCTTAATACATTTGCTGATAATATCACTTTATGCTTCTATTAATATAAGGACCCGTCCAATATCAATTTATTTAAGTCTAAAAGTGTATAAACATGCTTATTTACAAGTAAATATATCTAAATATTTATAACTTTCGATTAATCATATTCAATTCATTTAACTATAATTATCACATAATCATTATAAAATTTCCATTTAATATTTAACATTATCCCAATATGTCAAATGAAATATCATTACTAATGTTATATGCATAATTTCTATTTGAAATCCATCAACTAATTTAAATTCCAATTCTCAACTCATTTAATATTTATATACACAATTAATATATATATATATATATTTAATATAAATATATATATATATATATATATATATATATATATTTAACTATATAAAATAACCAAAGTTATTTAGATGCCCATATTATATAATATTAAATATTTTATTTATATATCTAATATTAAATAACATAAATGAAATTAAAAAATAAAATAAAAAGAATTTATATTTATTTTTTTTGACAAAGGGCCGAAGCCCTAATCCCCGTGGGCCGCGCGGCCCAAATAGGGGACGCAGCCCCTGTGAGGGCTGCGAAACCCACAGGGCTTTCCACGCGGAGGTTGTTGCCCAGCAGCCTCCCCCACATGGGGGACGCGGCTTGTGTGGGTCGTGCTGGGCACGGCCACCATAGGCAGTGCCTCCCTTGGGGCGGCCGTGGGGCAGTGCCCTCCCACAAATAAAACCCCAAATTTTTTTAAAATTTCATTTTTTAAAAAAATAAAGGATTTCGCCTATGTATTTGACAAGTATTCCCAGATTTAAATCAAAAGCCCAAAAACATATACATATACAGGTATGTATATATATGTATATATATATATATATATATATATATATATATATATATATATATATATATATATATATATATATGCATACTTATTCCATTAACATAGCCTGATTGGGCAATTTTTTTTTTTTCTTGAGGAAAAAGCTGAGAACAAGAAGTTTGAAGCACATAACATAATGAAATTTTTTCTGGGTTTCTTCCAAATTAACCAAGAAGTGAAAATTTTTCATTTTGAAACTCTCTAAGTTTTCTATTTCCAAATCTAACTACAGTTTTGCAATTTTGAAAGCTTTTCCCTGGATTTTTTTCAAAGAATCTAAAGCTATATTTTCATATATTCAAATTGAGCAAGAAAAGAAGGGAGAAATTATGGAACCTTGTGTTTTCTCCAAAATTGGCAAGCTTCAACAATGGAGATCTCCAAGCACACTTCCAACTCCACAATCTCAACCTCCTCCAAGCTCTCCACCAAGATCAAACAAAGAATTTTTTTTTTTGCCAAAACAAGATGAAATCTCCACTCCATTCATAAGGATTTCCCCAAATTGTAAGATTCCAAATTAATGAGAGCTCCTTTTCTCCAAAATAGGGTTTTTTTTCAATTTGGTCAAAGAAAACCCTAAAATTCCCACTCACCCCAAAATATAATTTAAAAACATGGGAATATTTCAAATTTTTAATTCAAAATCCAATTTCGAATTTTTAATCCTAAAACCCATTTCATAATTTTTTTAATTTATAAATCTCACTTCTAATTTTTAATTCATAATTCCCACTTCTAATTTTTAATTTATAAAACCAATTTTTTCAATTTTTAATTCAAAACTCAATTTCGAATTTTTAATTTAACTTTATGCATTTTCCAAATTTCTCCTAAAACATAAGCATTTCAAAATTATCAATAAATGATTTCCTCAACAATATTTTTCAAAAGTAAAATTAAAACACACTATCCTTTATTTATTTATTTTAATTTAATCGTAACTATTCAGACAAGATTTTAATTAAATCCTAAATATCCAATATAACTTCCATTTTCAATTTCATTTGAATCTAGATATACAATAACGCCAAAATCACTATTTGTTTAATATATCACTATTAATCTAATTAATTAATAAACTAAATCTAGTTTATTAATTAATCAAATCAATCAATAACCCAATAATTATTTTATTAATTTCATCAAATAAATCACATTTCAACATTGCAATTAAACATATTTAATCATTAATTAAACTACACCTAGCATTTAATAAACTTTAAAATTTGAAATTAAATAAACACTCAAGGGGAAACTGACCAAGTTAAAACGACTAACCCCGACAACAACCGGACAATACGTTATGACTAGGGTGACGACTTGGCTTGGAAAACCTAGCTACTATCTCCCAATCAATTACCGTTGGTAAATGGACACGCTCACACCTGTGAAACCAGGTGGAGTCGATGTCATGTACCTGCAAACCTGCAACAAAGAGCATGTTGAACATGCAATATCTATATAATATGATCAAACACACTGTGAAGAGGGAATCTCATAATTATAGGGCACTCATAAGCGAGTGATACAATCCGTCTCCTCACCGATACAGTATCTCTAACTGACACATCTAACATCAATGATATGATCAATAGCATAAAGCATCATTTAATCAGATATCTTCTAAGTTATTCTAAAACATGTCATTAAGATACATCAGAATAAGATAACATCACATCAACATATAGCTTCCACATCGTTTAACAATCACGATCACAAGTACTCAAGTTCGAAAGTCAAAGCATGTTCAGACACAATCGTCAAATCATGATATAACATGCGCATCACTAAACAGTTCATGATCAAATAATCACTAAGTTCACAGTCACATCATAAGCCTAATCAAACATTACCAAGAAAACACTGCCGATCCAAATATCCAAAACATAGGGGTGTTACATTAATGGTTGAATGTAATCCTTCTCTCTAGCCAACCTATATAAACCACAAAGGATTAAGAAGATAATAATAATAATACATATAACTTCAAGGTAAATCTATAAATAAAAAGAAGAAATAGAATATGAAATGAAGTGCATATAAAGAAGAAAAAATCATTTGTATTATATAATTGGTATAATTCAATTAATTATTTTTAATAATTGAAATAAAAAGAAGAAATAGAATATGAAATGAAGTGCATATAAAGAAGAAAAAATCATTTGTATTATATAATTGGTATAATTCAATTAATTATTTTTAATAATTGAATAATAAATATTTTATGTTTGTTAGAAATTTGAATTTTAGTCTAATTTAGAAGAAAAATAGAATGTAAAGGTTGTTTTTATCATTTAATCTTAGCCCTTAATTTACTCTAAAATTATAAAATTATTAGTATTATTATTGAATTATTTTTAAAAATATTTAATTTAATTTAATTCATTTGTATTATATAATTAGTATAATTCAATTAATTATTTTTAACAATTGAATAATAAATATTTTATGTTTATTAGAAATTTGAATTTAGTCTAATTTTAGAAGAAAAATAGAATGTAAAGGTTGGTTTTAGACTTGGATCTTAGCCCTTAATTTACTCTAAAATTATAATATTAATTGTTGAATTATTTTAAAAAACATTTAATTTCTTTTAATTCATTTGTATTATATAATTAGTATAATTCAATTAATTATTTTTAACAATTGAATAATAAATATTTTGTGTTTATTAAAATTTGAATTTAGTCTATCTAAAATTAAAATAACTTTTTAAATGTGACATAGAAAAGCTCTACTCGCAAATTCAAGGATTGTGAATTATGTCATATGCAAATCAAAAACTACATTAGTGCGAACAAGGACACATCTATTTTTGCAGACTTCAAAGTGAAGACAATTAAAATATAATATCAGATACATATGAATAAATCTTAAGAAAGGTGAATATTCTTGAAGGATCTTTTATGCAATCTCATCAACCGCAAAAAAAAGGAGCCCAAATTTCAAATACAAATCTACAAAAATTGACTCCTGAAAGATTAGAAGGCATGGAACCAAAGAAAAGGCCCAAAGAAGCAAACAAAAGCAATAGGAGATTGGAATAGATAGAACCAAAAAGAAGAAGGCCCAAAGAGATGGAAGAGGGAAAATACAATATTGATTTTTGGAAACCACATTTTGTTACCTGGCCTAACCACATTGAAATAGATAGGAGGAAGGTGTGAACCATAAACCCAGGAAAAGGAAATTCAGAAAAACCTAACACCCAAGAAGCACAAAAAGGGGTTCATAATAGAAGGAAACCAGAACATCACTCCTCCATAAACATACCAAAAAAGAGGGTTCAAAGCCAAAACAAAAAAGAGCAAACACATCTCGCTGAAGAAGGTTAACAACAGCTTTGCAAAAGAAAAAACAAAGGCACTTGTGGAAATTAATGTCCAGGAGGAAACAAAGGAAGACATAGGTATTTTGGAAAATCTAGCCATAATATATAAAATTCTCGAACCGTGCAAGGGTAGAAAAGAAATTGAAGAATGGGCACGTTCAAGTATAAAACAAAACCATAGAATTAAATTCCTCCCCAAGGGTTTCTTCATAATGGTTTTTCTCTCTACAGAAAATAGGGATATGGACCTGAGTCAGAGTACTTGGGAAATAGAGGGATATGCAATATACACATAGAAATGGGATACGAACTGCAATCCCCATACATGCTCACCATATTCAGAAGCAAAATGGATCAGACTATATAATCCCCCCTTGAATTTTGGTTGGAAGAATGTTTAGAAAAGATTGGAAGATCTCTAGGGGCATTAATAGAAATAGATATTCCTCTGTTGAAGGAAAATTTGTACATTTATGCCAGAATTAAGGTAGCAGCAATAAAAGAGCTCCTTAAGGAAATCAATCTTAAATCTTCAACAGGGATCTGGAAACAGGACATTGAGATAAAGGAACAAAAGAACCCGAGACATACTAGAAGACCAAAAGAAAATAACAAGACATCACAAGAGGCACACAAAAGAATAAAGCAGGTGTGGAGAAAAAAGAGTGGCAACAAAGCATTAAAGGAAACCAGATCTCCAAGCCCTAAGGAAGCTTCAAAAACAAACCAAACGGAAATCTTAAGGAGGAAAAGATGGCACATGAGTCATACTCTAAATCTCTAGTAGCCAGATGCCCTAGTCACGAAAAGAAGATTGAAGAAGTGGTGGCAGGTGAACCCAAACAAATAGAGAAAGATGACATCCTAACACCAGGGCCGAAACTGACTGCACAAACATAAGTAGATCCATGTAGGCAACCAGGAGATGAACTTGAAGACTTCTCATTAGATAATGAGGAGGAAGATTTTGATGAACTTGATATAATTGAGAACAAGAACATAACACAAATAGTTGCTTGTATTTAGGTCCTACCCAAGAAAAATAAAAAGAAAAAAGGGAGAAAGTCAAGAAAGTAAATCAGGGACGAGTTGGCACATGAGAAGGGTTTGAAGAGTTTTAAGAATTTTCTTCTAGATATTAAGGGGGTGTAGCACTCCCAATGGGAAGAACCATGAAGATCACAACATGGAATGTAAGGGGCTTGAATGCCCCAAATAAAAGGTGCATGATTAAGCGTCAATCAAGTAAAGCAAACACAGATGTATTTCTCCTACAAGAAACCAAAATAGAGGAGGAAAACAAGAAAATATTAAACATCTTGGGGTGGGAGGAGGCATATTCCAAAGCCTTTGGAACAATTGGAGGTCTAGGCATACTATGGAAAAATAACACTATGGATTTGTGCATACTTTAAAAGTATCCAAATTGGATACTATGCAGTATTAAGAGTACAATAAGTAACAAAAAATTCTATCTTTTCAATATCTATGGACCCACCAAGAGCGGGGAGAAGGAAATACTTTGGAACACATCGAGTTAGCAAATTACCATGCTAAATAAACAAAGCATAATCCTAGGAGGAGATTTTAATACACTTCTAATATTAGAAGAAAAGTGGGGTGGTAATAGGCTAACATCTCCCCCAATGGTGGCCTTTGCAATATTTATTTGTCAAAACAATCTCATGGAGGCACCTATCAAAAATGGAATTTACACATGGTCAAATAGGCATACTAGTGACTGCTGTATAAAAGAGAAATTAGATAGATTCTTGTACTCCCAATAATGGTTAGAAGATAATCATTCTATAGAGGTAGAAATTCTTCCTTTTGTTGGATCAGACCATCACCCAGTTAAGTTGTCACTGATAGAGGAGAACAACTTAAGGTCCTATTTCAAAATGGAAAAAATGTGGTTCAAAAGGGATGATCTAGTTGATAAAATTGAAAAATGGTGGAAAGAAGCTCCTAAGTACAGTGGGACCAAAAGCTTCATGTTTATGAGCAAACTAAAATATATTAAGAAAAATATACAAATCTGGAACAAAACGGTGTTCAAGAATATCTTTTCAGAGAAGGGGAGGGTGAAGGAAGAACTGGAAACACTAAATAATAAAGTTATCAAAGAAGGTATGCATCAAGAAGAATATTTGAAAGAGAAGGCACTAATGACAGAATATGAGGAGATCTTAGCAGGGGAAGAGGAGTATTGACAAACTAAATCAAGGGAAGTATTGCTAACAGAAGGAGATGCAAAACACTAAATTCTTTCACAATACATCCAAAAAATAATAAAAGCCCAAAAAAAGATATCAAGTGTTCAATCATCAGAAGGTAGAGTATAATTCCAGAGGACAAAAAGGTATTGACAGGAAAGAGGCGAAAATGATTTTTTACCAAAAAAGGTCATTGTTTGGCAGAATCTCAAAAGAAGATGACAATGGACAATGCCCCTTCTTAGTTCCAATGGAATAGGCAATCCAATCCTTATTTGTTATTATGGCAGAAGCAATCTCCTATACCAAGTAAGCTGAGTAATACCCCCTCTATTTTGCTTTAACAGTGTGTCCATGTTTTCTTTGATGTGCTCTTTTGGTTATTGAGATGCTTTATCAGGTGTGTGTGATGTTAGAGCAATGCACCCATGAGATATTTGTTTATTGGAACTCAGTCTATGATGAGTGTATTGGTGAAGGGGATGAGATCGCATCACTCACTTGCGAGGTATGATTTCCTGTTCGATATACTCTTTGTTCTTCATTGACACCTAGTTTCACAAATCGGTATTCTAGGTCTAGATGGTCATCACCCTAGTCATAGTGTGTCGTCCTCGAGTTAAGTTGCTTCTTCTTCTTCACTTATTCAGTTGGAAAAGGTAAATAAATGGCTCTATGTATTTAAGTTTTTTATTAAATTGATCTGGTTATAATGCTAGAGATGTTATTTAATTTATTAATTAATTTAATTTAATTAATAAAATGATTTAATAGTGGATTAGATTTATTTTATTGATTAATTAAATTAACTGTGTTGAAATGAATTAAGTTATCCAATTTGGAATTAAAAGTGTTAAATTCGTTTGGGAAATTTTAAAAGTTTAAAGAAAAGAAATCATTAAAAGCTTTAAATTCATTTAGAAATAGAAAATTTATAATAAAGTAAATGATTTAAATCTATTTGAAAATAAATTGTGCTTTAAAGTATTAAAAGGCAAATATTTTTGTAAATGCATAAAAAATATCTATATTGTTGAAAGATATTTATAATTGAAAAAAAAATAAAAAAATATCTTGGATATTTTAGGGCATTGACTTAATTTGGCAAAAAATTGTTGAGAGATAGATATATTTTCAATTGGGTTTTTTATTTTCAATTGGGTGGGGAGAATTGGTTGCAAAAGAAAAGAGGGTTTTGCTCTTGGTTGGATTCAATCTGAGATTTGAAAGTGGAGACTTGGAAAGAGATCTGGAGTTTTGAATTGGCAAGAAGCTCAGCATCATATTGTTTCTTCAAACTTCAAGATCACAGGTTCTTCTTGTTTTAAATGCTTTGGAATTTTGGTTTTTCAATTTGAAAACTTGGTTTAAAACAAAATTGAAACCCTTTGTTGAGATCATGAAAGAAAAAGAAAACAAAGAAAGATTCAAACAACAGAAAATCTTGTAAATCACAATAATTAGACTTGAGATCTTCCAGTGTAAATTAGAAATTGAAATTTCTGATTGTGCTTTGAAATTTTCTTTTCTTTGTAAATTACTCTATAAATATATATATATATATATATATATTGTCCAATTAGACTGTGTGATAGGAAAATTATATATATATATATATATTCTGGTGATATATATATACATATATCATATATTGTCCAATTAGACTGTGTGATAGGAAAATTATATATATATATTCTAGTGATATATATATATATTAAGTTTTTATGCATTCTGGAAATCTCTGTTTTTTAAAATTTTCTGGCAAATTATTTTCTGAGTTTCCAAGAAAACAGGGGAGGTCATTTGTTTTATTTTTATTAAAAATAAAATATTTGTTAAAATTTTTAGAGGGCATTGGATGTGGGGGAGGCATAGCCCAAGGCTGCACACAGTCGCGCCCCATGGAGGGGCATTATTGTGGCAGCGCTTCCCCACAACCCGTGGGGAGGGCGCTGCCACAGGCAGCGCTGGCCTCCACAAGGGAGGTTGGGCGCAGCCTTGGCTGTGTCCTTCCTTCCCTTTGGAGGTCGTGGGGTCAGTAAAAAGGAAGTTTGTTTTTTTAAAAAAATTAATTTTGTTTTTTATTTATTTATTTATTTTTATTATATATTATATATATTATAATATATATATTATATATATTATATATAATATTTATATATTATAATTCAAATAAATATTTTTAATATTATTTAAATATATATATATTATATATATTTTAAATAATTGGAGTTATTTTTGATTAGTTGGAATTTAAATGGAAATATAATTATATATTTAAATAATATGTATATGTTTCAACATATAGTTGTTTTAAAATATAATTATTATTTTTGGATCATTTTATTAGACGAAAATATTGGATTTAAAGGAAGTTGGAAAATGTGCATATGGTTAAATAGACAACATTTAAATGTGAGAAACGAATTTTAAATTTGTATAGATACGCGTTGATATTAAAGGAATATTAGTTAATAGAGATGCATTTCTATGTGCAAGTATTTAGTTTTTAATTAAATGATTTCAACGGGGAAATGAGATTTTTATATTTAAGCATTATTGGGAAATTGAAGTAAATATTTAGATGCAAATTTATGATTGCTTGTCAAATGCCCAAGTAGTTATTTAATAAGGGAATAATTTTAAGGGTTATGGTTATTTAATTTAAATGAAATGAAAATTTTTAAGAGAACGATTTTATGATAGTTAAATATTATTCAGTTGCGAACAAATTATGATAAGATTAATTATGTTCATGGGATGAATTGAGAAATTTAAAATATTGTGTTCTTAGTTAAATTATTGATTTTATTTTAAAATAGTATATTTAAAAGGACAAATATTGGATTTAAATATAAGGTGTTTAATAACAAGATTATTGATTTCAAAATGATTTATTTTGCAAAGGAGAAATAGTTATTATAAAATGATATGTTTTAAATCAAAGAAGTAAATGTTTATTTTATTATTATTTAAAAGCAATTAGGGAATTAAATATTTGGTTTAAATTTCATCTTTTGTCTGAAAAGGGACGTTATTAAATCAGTTTATTAAGGCAATAAATTACTGAATGTTAAGGAAGGAAGTGGATTTAGGAAATCTAAATATAGATTTAATTCTTGTTTGATCACCCTTCTTGAATGTGCACTTCTTCTGTTTTCGCTTTGGGAAATTTGATTTGAAGGGTTGTTAAGTCTTCCAGAAGGGGTTTAACTTTTGGGGTTGCTATAATTTGTTAGTCAACCGTTGTATTGCCTTGGGTAGTGCGTATAGTTGTATCATGTTGTATTACCCAGTTTTCATGAATGGGGATGTTTTGTGCCTCCTTTGAATTAAGAGTGGTTTATGTGTTTTGTTGCCTCCAGTGTTTGAAGAGGGTTTTGATTTTTGTAGCCTCCAGTGTTTGGAGAGGGTTTTGACCTTTGTAGCCTCCAGTGTTTGGAGATGGTTTTGACCTTTGTTGCCTCCAGTGTTTGGAGAAGGTTTTGACCTTTGTTGCCTCCAGTGTTTGGAGAGGGTTTTGACTTTTGTTGTCTCTAGTGTTTGGAGTGAGTTTTCATTATGTGTTCCTCCTAGAGTTGGAGTGGTTTTATCTTGTTGGTATGCATTTGGGATTCCCTTGGTGATTGGTTTTGTTTGGTATGTTGTCAAGTAGAAGAGTGGCTTTTGTTAGGGGCCGGAGCCCAAAGAGGTAAACTGGATAACCTTCGAAGGTGGTTTAATCAAGTGATAACTAAATCAATGTACTTAAAATTTAGGTAGTATTTCACACTAATTAAGATAATTGAGCCTCACTCATGGACGCAAGTGCTCATATAGGCTTGGGATGAGTGGGAAGGCCTGGAATGGCAAGGTCATCTATCTTGTCTTTACGAGAGGTATTTGATTTCACATGAGTGAGCATGGGTACCAGGATTCGGTAGAGGCTACCAGGACAACCCATAGTGGGGGTCAGAGCCTATGAAGATTCCCAGAGGATATCCCATGTCGAGCTATGTGATGACACTCTTTCTACGACAACAATTGGTATTTGGTTTTATGTGTATGGTTTCTTAACATACTCGATCAATTTTATTTCTGGAAGCAATGTGACTTATGTCAGTGATGTTAGAGTTGTACTTATGTTTTCTTATGGTTGTATGGTAGTTAATTGCAACTTCCTCTAGGGTTGCGTGGCGAGGCATTACGTATGGTGAGGCTACCATTCAAGAAGTAATAACTATAAGAGAATGTTTGCAAGAATACAGTGAGATCACAGGCCAACAGTTAAATATGGAAAAATCCAAGATATTCTTTTCCAATACAAAGAAAACCTTAAAGAAAAGAATTGCAAGAATACTAGGGTATTTGACTAATGTGTTACCCTGCAAGTACCTGGGGGTGCCATTATTTAAGGTATAAGTCGGACTAACCTTTGGGAATCAATTAAGGATCGATACTCTAACAAGGCCCTAAGTTGGAGAGGTAAATGTCTCACACTAGCAAGTAGAATAACAATGATTAAGGCAGTACCGTCAGTAATTCCTATATATTCGATGTCAAGTATGTAGCTAACATCTAAAGCCTCAGCAAGGTTAGAAAGTATACTCAAACATTTCTTGTGGGAAGGATCAAATGAACAACATAAAATCCCACTAATTCGATGGGACAAAGTGTGTAGGCCCCAGGAGGAGGGTGGAGCTGGCATAAGGAACTTAAAATTGCAAAACCCTGCCTTAGGGGAAAATTTGGTTTGGAAAATGTATCATAATCTATCACTCCTATGGTGCATAATAATGCAAAAGAAGTATTTGGATAGTTCAAAACGATAAAGGATATTAACTATAGAAAACTTGAGGAATGGCTCTCACATTTGGAATTTTATGCAAAGCTCAAGGCATGTAATCACTGACCACATAACATGGCAAGTTAACAATGGTGAAAGAGCATATTTTTGGAAGGATTCTTGGGGAGGTTACAAACCTTTGAAGGAATATCCGAAGCTAGCTCCCCACATCCCAATTATAGAAAATTCATACAATAGAAGTGTGAAGGACTATATTAAGTGGGATGCAAGTGGGGGACTTGCCAATGGTTGATCCCTGATGACATCCCTCTAGAAGAGGAAGAAAAAAAGAAGTTAGAGGAAATATTGAGGGAAAGGAAAGTTAACTTGAATACACAAGTGGACAAGATAATATGGTGTGGTGCCAAATCTAGCAATTACATGGCTAGATTGGGCTACCAGATTCAAATTAGTCAAGAGAAGGGAGAGTGGCCCAGAAAAATTTGTTGGGGAAAAGGGGTTCTCCCTAAGGTAGGAGAATTCACTCGTACAACACTTCATGGTAGAATACTAATAGGAGAAATATTGAAATATGTTGGCTTTGAAGGCCCAAGTAGATGTGTATTGTATCTCAAGGAAGAAGAAGATTTAGATCACCTACTCCTGAACTGCCCCTTTGCATAACATTGTTGGGTATGGTTACAAAAGAAGCTAGGTTGTCCCCAAGGAAAAATAAATTAAAGGAATTACTTACCAACTAGCCCAGTATGAAAAAGGAATCCCTATGGGGACAAATATGGCAATATTCTCCTTCCATTCTGATCTGGAACATTTGGAAGGAGCGCAACAAAAGAATTTTCCAAGACAAAGCAAGAAAAGAAGAGGAAATCATACAAACTATCGAAAGGAACATAACATAATGGATGAATTCACACATTAAGCTACAAAGGAAAACAAAATTTACATGTTGGGATGAAATCTTAATGAAGAATTGGAAGGACCTAAAAATTCCACCATCACTCCATCTAGCCCCCAACATGAAAGCAAAAAGGGATAAGGTCAAATGGCACCCTCCTCCAATAGGTAGTTTCAAATTAAACATAGATGGTGGATCTCAAGGAAACCCAGGATAGGCAGGAGCAGGGTGCATTATTCAAAATAAGAAGGGAACCTTAGTGGTAGCTAGATCAGTTAAACTTGCCCCATCAACAAATAAAGCAGTAGAAATAGAAGGAATCCTTCAAGGCTTACTACTCTGCAAGGAAATAGGACTGAAATCCATTGAGCTAGAATGTGATTTGATGGTGTGTGTAAGTGCCATCACTAAAGGTCAGATAGGTGTGTGGCAATTGCAACCAAAATTCAACAAGATCAAAGAACTCTGGGAAGAATTACATATGGTCTTAATCAACCATGTATATCGGGAGGAAAATAGGGCAGCAGACATACTTGCAAACCATGACATTACTCAAATAGATCCCTACCTATTTGCTACTAGAATAGAAGCATGGCCGAGCTTAGAAACAATAATTTATGAGGAGATACCAAAAGGAGGGGACCAAGTCCAACAGAGGGGCTAAAGGTAGGTAAACTAAGCTAGCGAGAGGTAAGTAATCACACTCGAATGAGGCAAGTATCCGAGGAAAGGTACACAATTCTAAACCCAAAATTGAATTGATACTTAAAAAGGATCAATAAAAAATACACTAACATAGAATTGCACCTAGCACTTTAAATTTGTTACTTAAAAGTTACAATAGTCACAATAACATGACAAAAAATTTAGGGTTGCCAAGGTATTTCCAAACTAAGCATACAGTATGGAAACAACAATGATAACAATGTCCTTTTAAAACTTTAAAATAGTAGCTTGTGTCACCTAAAACTAGTGTGAATAGAATTATAGGAAGCATACATTCCACATCATTACATACAAATGACCTTAGGGAAACTTTATTAACTCAAAACCTTTTCTGGTCCAAACAGTAATATTTACAATTTATCAAAAATGGAAGCCTTTGCTTGCCACGTAATTATGGACCAAACAACTTATGGCTCAATTAAAGCCTTACTAGAATATCAATCGTTTTCAAAAATGGCTACATACACCATATGGTGGAAAAATCATATTAAGCCTTAATCCATGTGCATACCAATAAAATCTAGTTAAGGCTTCACAAATCCAAATCAATATGTACATACCTAGATACAAAGAAAATATGAAGGAAACTGAGGTTCCTAGGTCTCATAAGTAATAAAAATATAAATCCACTTAGTATCTCAAATGGGCATAAGCTGATATAAACGCTTCAGAAAATCATAAGCATGTTTCGAACGATGGCAATGGGCCCAATAATCCATTCCAATGGTATCTGATAAGAAATGAAGTAGCTTGACCAACTTATAACCCAAAAGTGGCAAATCACGGGGGTGAGGAATCCCCTCACCCAACTAAGTAGTGTAACTCCTGCCACGAAACCCTAGAGAATGTCACACACATAACATAAGTGAACAATTTTACTTTTTTTAAAGTGTAATTAAACAAGTAAAGTAAACTACATTTACACAAACATTCTCTAAGGTACGTGACGATGCTACTTACAAACCCCATTACTAACAAAATTTACTAAACATAACATAAGATTATTACTCATGAATTAAAGATCATACATCCAAAGCATTAAAAATACTTCACTTAAGATATAAAGTACAATAACAATCCATTCATACATTGCATCCATTCAATATTCAATTACAACTCTCATCTCCAAATGAGATAGTTTATACAAAAGTGTTACAATTACAAATTACAAAGATTCTCCTCGAATACAATTGAGGAGTAATACAATTACAAATTAGAAGGTATCCAACAGATACAAGAGAGAACATGATAGAAATACAAATTCACTGGTACACACGAGCTTTCCAATCATGAAGTACTCCTCATCATGAACAAGAACTGGGAACCCAATGGTGTAAGGTGCACGTTCCACCCAACCACATGGTACCCGAAGGACCAACCCTCGTGCTAGGAGATAGTAAAAGAGCATCCTAGGCAAAACCTACAACCTCTAGACATAGGAAAAACAATATTAAACTACACAAGTACGAACTTACAAAATGATTACAATGCTTCCAGATAACAATGATCAACTGTACAAAACAATAAACTGACTCACGGTTGTCATAGGAGGAGTGTCATCACAGAGTTGCATGGGTTACCCTGGCGTATCTTCCTAGGCTCCGGCCCCCATCTTGGGTTACCCTGGTGACCTCTTACGATACCCGGCCCCAACATGCAATCCAATGTGGAATCGACTATCTTTCCAAAAAACAAGATATCGATCATGCCATTCCAGGCCATCTCGTCTCATCCCAAGTCTTTACTAGCCCTTGAGTCCATGAGTGAGGCATTAAATAAGTTAAGTGTTTAAACTACCATTTTTCCCTAACATATTTAATTAAGTTATCACTTATTAAACCCTAAGTGAGTTACCCTGGTGCCCCTTTGGGTGTCGGACCCCCACAAAGAGCCACTCTCCTACTGACAACACACGGTTCAAAACCACAATACCATGGGTAGTCTAGAAGCAAAAAACTGATAAAAAAATATCAACCTTAAGACATAAGGTCACACAACCCGTTCATAGTAACCAGGTGCTCAAATAACTAAATCCACGTGCACTACCCAAAGCAAATCACAAATCGAACCATCACATAAAACATCCCAACATAGAATAACTCCTCTGGAAGACTTACTAACTCGATTAGCCCATTTTCCCAACAAGCATAATAGAAGAAACAAAAGTTAAAAACAACTCAGGCAAATAAAGCATCTAATATTCGGATTTTCTAAATCCAATTTCAACAATAATACTTTGCTCAATTATTTCTAATTTGAGACAATTTTATTCATAAGATAAAAACAAATCATAACTAATTGTTTAACTCTATAATTCCTCAATTACACATTACATGAAAATAACTAGTCTTATCATAAATTTGTTTGCAACCAAATAATATTTACACTATCATAAAATCATTTTTCTTAAAAATTTCCATTTCATTTAAAACAGATAATCATTTCCCTTAAAATCATTCCCTTATTAAATAACTACTTATGCATTTGACAAGCAATAACAAATTAAATCAAAAGGTTTACTTCGATTTCCCAATAATATTTAAATATAAAAATCCCATTTCCCCATTGAAATCATTTCATTATAAAATAGCTACTTGGGCATAGACATGCATCTCTATTAATTAATATTCATTTAAATAAAAATGTGTTTCTATATAAGTTTAATATCCCTTTCTCATAGTCAAATATTCATTTATTTAACCATATGCCCATTATCCATTTTCCTTAATTACACATAATGATCAAAATCTTTTTTTTTTTTTTTAAATCATTTTATTATAAAATCAATATTTCCGTCTAATAAAATAATCTTAAAATCATTATATTTAACCATAAATATATATATATATATATTAAACATATATATAATATATATTCAACGTATATACAGGTATATATATACATATTTAAATATATATTTATAAAAAAAATAATTTAAATTCTAAATCATTTAAATATAACCCAATACTTGCCAATTAACTATGCAAATAAAAAATATATATTTTATTAAAATTATAAAAACCATATATATTATACATATTATAAATAATATATAATATATATATAAATATAATATTTATATTATATAAAATAAAAATAAACAAACCCAAAAAAAGCCACGCAGCCCCCAAAGCAGGGGACGCAGGGTCCAACCCTATTGGCTGCTATGCAACTCCCCTGTGGGGGCGGCTATGGTGGGTAGTGTTGCTGCTTGTGAAGGCAGCGGCGCTATTTTCTTCTATATTTTTTTTTTTAAAAGAAAACTCCCCTGCTCAATTTCCAAAACATCTTTTTTTTTCCAGAGAATTTTTTTTTTATATATAAATTTTTACAGAAAAAATTCCCCAACATACAAAATTCATACAATTAAAATATATGAGTATATGTATATATTTATTAACAAAATATATATATATATATATATACTCAATCATTTACATTTTACAGTCAAATTGGACAAATTTTCTATAGAAATAACTTCATTTCCCAACACAAATTCTTAATTTCAATTTCTAAATTGCAATGGAAAAATAAACTTGAATCCAAACCCAAAAATTTATACGTTTTCCTTTTGTTTCCTCTTCCAATTTTTCTACTGTTAAAATTTGTTTCCCTACAAGAATCTATTCACAACAAACATTAAAACCTCCTTATGATATTGCTATCGGGATTCAACCGTGTAGTTTCGAGTCAAACTCATTGACCCATGTTTCGAGTCAATGAGTTTGACTCGAAACTACACGGTTGAATCCTGATAGCAATATCATAATTTGACACGCTGTGGAAAAATACCTCCTACTTATCAATTAAAACCTCCTTTCAACAAAAATCAAAGCTTCTAAAAAACAAATAAAGCAATTAAAGAACCTGTGTTTTGAAGTCTAAAGAAAATCAATTTGATGTTGTGCTTCCTTGCCAAATCCAAAACTCTAGATCCTCTTTCCAAATCTTCACTTCCAAATCCAAGAATGTATGAAATACAAGAAGCAAAATTCCCCAAAAAATAAAAAAATCTTCCATTTTTATTTTTATTTTCAAATTTAGTCAAATTTCTCAAAATATCCCAGATATTTTTTTTTTCCAAAAATAAATATCTCCATTCATATCCTCAACACTTAGTCAACATTTCACAAATATCTCCCTTTCAACCACCATAGATATTTTTCATGCATTTACAAAATATTTTACTTTTTAATACTTTAAAACAAAATTTAAATTTCAAAATAAATTTAAATCATTTACTTTATGCACTTTACAAATACAATTAAACTATTCACTTAATAAATTTAATTGATTAATTTATTTACTCAACAACTAAAATTTATTTAATTTTAAATTATTTACTTAATAAATAAATTTAATTACAAAGATTAAATTACTTTACTAAATAAATTACATTTAGTTAATTAAATTAAATTAAAAGCTTTTTAACAACTTTACTCCAAACTAAATAAATAACATTTAAAACATACAATCACTAATTTTCACATATACTTCCCACCAATAATAAATTATCAAAACATCAAGAACGACATGACTCAGCAACCACAAGACACAAACTGACGAGACACTGTGACAGGGTTGTGGTTTGACAAGGGAAACCTCATTACTATCTCCCAATCAACAATACCATTGGGATATGGACATGCTCAAACCTGTGAAACCAGGTGGAGATGATGTCATGTACCTGTAATCCTGTAATCAAGACGAATGTCATACATGGATAAACATAATAATCACACCGTGAAGAGAAATCACATAATCATAGAGCGCTCGCATGCGAGTGATGTAATCCCGTCCCCTTCACCAATATAGTCACATCAAGACTGACGAAAGTAAAGCATCATTAAACAATAGATAAGCATATATCAATATCAACAACTATGTTAATCAAAAGCATAAAATGAAACATAACATCCATATAGTGCATCATCTCATCACAGAATAACATTCGCATTGCTCTATAGCCAACAATCATAAGACAATAACAAATATCAAGGTCTATCATAGTAAAGGTATTGACTAATAGCCCGAACAAATCGGAAAGACATAATAGCAATTGGAGGGGCACTACAAGCAGCATTTAAAACCAAGTCTAAACCTTGAAGATAAGCATGCTTAAATACCCTCTTGGTCAATTTGAAATCATGTCTTTACTAGCATGTAGATCAAGCAAGACTACCACAAAACTCAACATGATATCAAAATTTACTCGATATAGATCACTAGTAATCAAAAACTTAGTACCCAACACCATTTTGATAGATTTAATGATAAGTGGGTCAGGGTTATGCAGCAAACCCTTCAAACGTCGATCAAATATTAGCCCAAGGAAAGCTAACTGACCCTTGGTACAATTTAAAAGAACAGAGGTCTCTATTACCAATATTTTTCCACACCGAGGAGAAGCTAGAAGTGGCATGAGAAATATAAAGGAAAAAAATGACCCTTCACATAAACTAATAAAGACCGGTAACTAGAACATTGCACACGTGCCCAGGGCCGAACCCTACCCAAATCATGGTGGCGTGAACATTTCAATAAACGCTCGAATAGGACCAATAATGACTAACTATCTAGAATAGCCTTGAGCTAGGAAATAAACACATAAGGATATAAAAACATGAAGCATCCGCGAACACAAGGTTTCAATATAAATCCACTTCAAGACAAAACAAATAAGGGCAATATCAATGGCCAAATTTGGGATGCCATTTTCTTTGAGAACAACATGTATGTGTATCATAGTTAATCAAAGACAACTTATTCACACAAACAAATTAAATTTGAAATCTCTAATTAAAACCCATTTGAGCGTAGAAAATATTATGATAACTGAATTCATGTTTTTGTATAGATTACCAGAATGAAAAAACATGAAATGGAAAATAACCATAGAATAGAAACGTATATATTACTTCCATAAGAGTCTCTTTAAGAAGAACAACATGTTCAAAAGGAGTCTTTTTCGAACCTTAAGCTAGAACAATATATCTTTCTTCAAAGATATTTACATAAGTCACTTGATGCAAATTAAAATTCCTGAAACTGAATAAAATCCTTCTAAACATGTTTTATACCCAACCCATATATGAACCCTAAGTGTATCTTATTTGGGTTTTGGCCAAAAATGTTGGTAAACACTTGATCACTCCTCAAAAATCTTGAACTCCTCAAGCCATTCAAAATCATCCACTGGCTCGAACCAAAGTGACGAGCACACAAGGCAATCTAAATCCATCGGCATTGAGATGAGTGGTGGCTCATGCGAGGAGGAACACGTCCTCAACGAGTACATACTTTGAAGGAAAGGTGGCACTCTTTCAAAAGACTCAAAATTAAATCCTTGCAGGGTGACAATGTGGCTATTATGATAGGATGGGAATTACCACCCAAAATTGGTAATACTTACCTATTAAAAAAAATGAATTTAGTCTAATTTTAGAAGAAAAGTAGAATGTAAAGGTTTTTTTTATACTTGAATTTTAGCCCTTAATTTACTTTAAAGTTATAAGAGTAATTGTTAAATTATTTTAAAAAACTAATTTCATTTAATTCATTTGTATTATATAAATAGTATAATTCAATTAATTATTTTTTAACAAATGAATAATACATATTTTATGTTTATTAGAAATTTGAATTTAGTCTAATTTTAGAATGTGAAATGATTTGCATGCAAATAAAAATAAATAGAAAGATTGATTTTACTTCTAGATTTTAGTCTTTAATTGATTCTACAATTATAATTAGTAATTGTTGCATTATTATGAAACTAGAAATTGCACCTTAGTGTGCTATGGGTACACTGAAGAAGTGTGGAAGGTCAATTAGGAAATTTTTCGGTCTATTTTTTACATACATTTGTGTAGTATACATGAGGTCAATTGGTAGGCCATTTAGAAAATGATGTTATTTGTGCAACAAAGGTCTCAATGGAGAAGTGATAGATTCAAATCAACTATGCATCTACTTACAAAGATCCAAAAACAACTAAAACAAAACCTTTGAATTAGGGAGATAATAAGGCTCTATTACCAATAAGCTCATGTTATGCTTGCAATAGGGAGAGAGGGAGAGAGAGGGAGGTCTGGGGATAGGAAGAGGGAGAGATTGATGGGGGAGAGAGAGAGAGGTAAAGAGATAGTGATAGAGAGGAAGTAAGAGATAGATATGAAGATGGAGGAGAGGGATATGGAGAGAAGGAGATGGAGAGATAAAGAGAGAGGGCAAAGGGACAAATAGAGATGGAAGAGATGAATATACAGAGAGGGAAAGATAGAAATATAAAGATAGAGATAGGAAGTGATATATAAAGAGGGGTAGAGAGAGGGAAAGATATAGGGCTAGAGAGAGATGGATAGATAATGAGATAGAGATATACAAAGATATGCAAGAATTTAAATATAGATAGATAGAGATAGAGATAGAGATAGAGATAGAGATAGAGATAGAGATAGAGATAGAGCTAGAGATATGGAGGGAGACACAAGGAGTGTGTGTGTATGAGTAAGAGAGAGATATGGAGAGAGATGGAGAGGGAGATAGATGTCTATAAATAAATAGAGAAGGAGAGAGATGGGGGGAGAGAAATAAAGAGAGGATAGAGAAGTAGAGAGATATAGAAAGAGGAAGTGACAAGGAGAGGGAGAGAGGGAAAGATAGGGATATAAGAGAGATAGAGAGATAAATATAACTTCGAAAATATAGAGAGAGTGAGATAGAGATAGAGACAAAGATAAAGAGAGATAAATATATAAAGGGAGAGATGGAAGGAGAGAGGAAGAGGGAGAAGGAGAGATGGATATAGAAAGAGGGAGACAATGAAAGAGGGGGAGATGGAGAGAGAAATATAAAGATATAGGAAGTGATATATAGAGAGGTAGAGAGAGGGATATATATATATATAGAGAGAGAGAGAGAGGGAGAGATAAAGAGGAGGGGGAGGTGATAGAGATGAATAATAGAGAGAGATAGAGATAGAGATAGAGATAGAGATAGAGATAGAGATAGAGATAGAGATAGAGATAGAGATAGAGATAGAGATAGGGAGGGAGAAACAATGAGTGTGTGTGTGTGTGTGAGAGAGAGAGAGAGAGAATGAAAGAGATAGGTAAGAGACACAAGGAGTGTGTGTGTGTGTCTAAGTGAGAGAGATATTAAGATAGATATAGAGAGGGAAAGATAAATATAAATAGATAGAGAGGGAGAGAGATAGGGTGATAAACAGAGAGATGATAGAGAAGTTGAGAGATATAGAAAGAGAGAGTGATAGGGAGAGATATGGATAGAAAGAGGGAGATATAAAGAGAGATATATAGTGGGAAAGATAGAGGTGAAAGAGAGAAAAAGATGTAAGGAGAGGTAAGGAGATAGAAATAGGGAGAGAGATAGAGAGGAAGATAGAGATGGAAATGGAGAGAGAGAGAGGGAGAGAGAGAAATAGAGATAGAAAGAGGGGGAGATAAAGAGAGAAGGAGAGGATGAGAGAGGGAGAGATGGAGGGATATAAAGATAGAGATAGGAAGTTATATAGAGGTAGAGAGAGGGAGATATATATAGAGAGAGAGGTAGGGAGAGGTACATATGGGGAGATATATATAGAGATATATGGGAAGAGAAAGATAGAGAGATCTCTTTATGTCTCTATCTCCCTCTCTTTATATTTTTTATTCTCTTAATCTCTCTCTTCCTCTCTTTCCCCTATTTCTCTCTATATTTATCTTCCCTTCTCTCTTCCTCTTTCTATCTTTCTCTCTCATTTCTCTAACCATTTTCCTCCCTCATTTATTTCTCCCCCTTTTGCCATATCCCATTTATCTCTCCTCCTCCCCGCTCCCCCGTTCCCTTTATATCTTCTTGATCTCTCTACCATATATATATATATATATATATATATATATATATATATATATATATATATATATATATATATATATATATATATATATATATATATATATATATATATATATATATATATATATATATATGTCTCCTTATTTCTCTTTATCTCTCTATCTCTCTCTTTATGTGACTATATCGATTTATGTCTCTCCTCTTCTCTCTTTTCCTCTCTTTCTTTATCTCTCTTCCTATCTCTATCTGTTTATCTCTCCATATTTATTCCTTTATATCTACACCTCTATTTTTCTATCTCTATCTCTTTTTTTATCTCTTGTATCTTTGTCTCCCTCTTTGTTTCTCCATTTCTCTCTCTTTATTTTCTCTTTTAAGAGGTTTTAAAGGTCAATTATCATATCCTTAATCAAATGGCATGCTACCCTGAGCATAACTCCCTAGGCACATGCTATCCTTGGATTGTTGGCATGAAACGACTAATAAAAAGTTACCTTCTCTCTCTCACTCTATAAATTTTAATTTATATTTTAAGTTTGAAATTCATTTTATTATATAAATTATAACAAAAATCTAAAATAGAATTTTTCTACAATAATTAAGGTTTTAATAAGATAGATCGATAAAAAAAAATTCTTAATAAGATAAATCATTATAAATTAAATTAATTCTAATAATTTTTTAATTATTATTTATAATTTCATAAAAAGACATAAATAATAAAAATAATTTTCAAAATTAAATATAAATTAAAACTTAAAATAAATTAAACTAAATGGAAAGTCAAAATATATCAAAATCCAAATATTAATAAACATAATAATTTTTAAAAATTAATAACAAATAATCAACTTATTAAGTTATTAAATGATTAAATAAAAAGTAAAACTAATTTTTTTAATTTATTAGAATTGAAATATTAATAAAATGTGTACCTAAAATATTTAATTAATATATTTCAAACAATATTAACATAAAATCACCATGCGGAAGCTGAGGCTGCGTTCATCAGTATTAAATTTGCTTTGGAAAAGGGCTACTCCAAAATTTGGGTGGAGGGAGATTCACTAAACATCATTAACTACCTATGTGGTATCCAAAAGCCTAGCTAGACAATTGATCATTTGATCAAGGATGTTCTAATGATGCTTAGATCTTGTGAGGTGTCACTGATATCTATCAAGAGGGAAACTCATTGGTGGATTTCTTTGCTAATGAGGCTGTAAGAATTAATGATTTTAAGGCATGGGAGGAGTATTCCCTCCGTCCTGAGGATACTAAGGTTTTATTGTGAAATGATGGATACATGTGAACTCATTTACTAGATTGATATTACCATTTTCACCTGCATTATAGTCGCACGCTTTGTGGGTATTCCTTTGCTTGTTGGCTCTCAGTCGACCGTCTCTATCCGAGGGTTTTTGCTTATGGTAATTATGAACAAGGGGGGTGACTGTAGCAAAATTGAGCCCCATTCTTGTGCTAGTTTGAGGAAGAATTGTAAAATTTGGAGGATTCTTGAGCATGATAATTTCACGCCTTTCCTATAAAGGCTCCACAACCATGATTCCAAGTCTTTAGCAGAATTTGTGTCCTATTGGCACAATTGTAAGTTACAAGTTAAGGGAATGGTGTTTGAGATTAATGAGGAGTTTATAGCTACCATTACTAATTTGCCATTGGTGGGTCACAAATTCTTCAAGGATAAGAAGAGAAATGAGGAGGCCATGGACCAATTCTTCAAGGATGATGAATAAAAAATCTTATCAAGATGTCATCCTGGGGCTACGAATGGTCATCTCTGAAAAAAATTGGGCGGATATTGCAGAGATCATCATGCGGTATGTGACCCTAGAAGGTAGGTTTACTACAATTTTAGGCCACCATTTCACTTTGTTGAATAATTTTAGACATGGGCTTTTTATTTCGTTTCCTTTTTTTCTCTTGTCTTTGTTGGAGGTGTCAGTGTATGCCCATTTGAAAAATAGGAAGGCATTGGTCCTACATGAGGGCCTCATTTTTCTTATAATGGAGCATGTGAGAGCCCTCATCCCTACTAAAACAATTAAGGAAAAGGAAAAGGCTACCAGTAATGCTTCCCTCTCAACTGGTTTGGATACCAGTGCTGCTAGGGAGGAGGAATGGAATGAGGAGGGTAAGGATGGGTTGCCTTCCCCTGCGGCTGCCCCTTCCAAGAAGAGAAAGATGGGGAACCCCAAGGGGAAATGTGTTGCCAAGAAGATTATTCTTCAGGAGTCAGAGTCCCAGTCTACTGGCAACGATATAAATTTTGTTTCTCGGGGGTCCAGGTCTAAGGATAATGTAGTGTTTAATGGGCAGGATTATGTTGTGGAGGGTGGTAAGGAGGAGGGCCTACAGGATAATGTCACAGTCAAGGATGCCAAGGAAAGGTCTAGAAGGGCTTCCAAATGTATTTCTAAGTTGAAAAATCAAGTTCCAAATGATATTTTGAAGGGTACCATGGAACATTGTAAGGAGAAGGGTGTTGAGGAGAAGACTGTTGAAATTGATGACTCCCCAGTTCGAAAGTTGTCAAGTGTGGAGCTCTCTAGTGGGAAGTCTATGCATGAGGAGGAGGGGGTTAATTCGATGCCTGGTAATCTAGAGCCTCTTAAGGTAAACCTAATGTCTGAAGATTTCTCATACCTAAATGATGAAACCACTTCAATGTTCGAGCTCCTTGACATGGCTCGTACGGGGGCTACTAGTACTTTCAAGCTGGCGAAGTGGACTCTACAAGAATTCAACAGGGTGAATATCAAGATTAGGGTCCTTAAAGAGAATGTGCAAAATATGTCGAAGGGTTATTCCTTAGATATTTTGATTGATAGAATTATGGACTTAGAGTGTTCTTTTACTGACTTCAAGTATTTGTGTGAGCAAAGTATCTCTGAAATGGAGAATAAGATTATGGACACCAATGCAAACATCAAGAAGTTGCTACTTGTAAGCCACATTTCGGTTAAGAACAGTGTTGAATCCTTGGAGGTCCTATTTTGCAAGATAAGTGAGTTAAGAGAGGATCAACTGTACTTTGTTGAGCTGATGGAGAAGGAACATGTTTCAAAGGGAAAAGGGAAAAAAGGTGGGAAAGAATGAAGCTAAAGGCCCTACTACTAGAGGGAAGGGTAGCCTGAGGAAATCCCTTGAGGAGGAGAAGAAAGTGTGAACCTTAATATTTTATGCTACTCTAAATGTGCAAACTAACTAAGAATACGAATGACAAACTATCAAGGACACCTCAAGATTAGCCAAAAGAGAGTTAGAATAAGAAAGGAAATAGATAGACAACATAGAAACAATATCACCTTCCTTGCTGTTGATTCTCCTTGATCGGCCCTTGATTAAAATGGATTGTATGCTCCTTAGATGATAGATTGAGTGACTAAGATGCAAGATTCTATATGCAAGATGATTAACAAAGATGGTTGAATGGTTGAAGAGGCTTGAGGATTCAAATGGACAACATGTAGTTATCAAAATGCAAAGTGTTGAGAAGGCAAATTGGCAGCATAAGGTTGCTCCAAATGAAAGTGTTCTAAAAATGCCCTTGAGGAGGGGGTATTTATAGGAGAATTTGAATTCTCTAGAGAATTCAAGGGTCAAGATTGATCCAACAAGGTCAAGATGAAGGGCTATGGTGGGGTGAGAACCCACAAGCCCTCACATCTTGACATGTGGAGGGTGAAGTGGACAAGAGGATATGAGGTGGAGATGAGGTGTCAAGAAGGTACATGAGGTGGAAAAGGACATGCACCTTGGGGGATGAGAGATTTCCACAAAAAGGGATTTCTTGTCTCCAAGTGGGAGTGAAAGGGACATTTGAGGAATTTTAGAATTCCTCAAAAATCTACATGGGAAAAGGAAAGGTGGTTGGGAGGATAAATGTGAATTAAAAATTCACATTCCTAGGATGATCTAGAGGGTAAAAGGTGGGCTCCAAAAAGGTGGGACTTGGTCACATGTGGAGATTGTGACAAGTCCAAGGTTTGGTATGTGAATTGTGACAAGTCAAGGTTGCTTGGAAAGGATGGAATGTGAATTAAAAATTCACATATAAAAGAGGAATCTAGGAAGAATAAAAAGGAATTAAAATTCCTTGGAGAATGATTAGACTTAATTAATTTGTAATTAGAGGATAATTAGGGGCTAATTAGGATTAAAAGCCAACTTGCAAAAGTTGGAGGATGTGACACATCCTAATCAAGGATTAGGCATGTGCACATCCTTAATGAAGAAATTAGGAGATGGATTAGGATTAGATGAAAATGACATGTGAGGAATTAAATAAATGTAATATTTATTTAATTTATTTGATGAAAAGAGGATTAAGGAGGGTAAGGTATTTAATTATTAATTAAATACCTTAGGGATTTAGCAGAATTAAAGATATTAATTAAAATAATTTATTAATTAACTTAGAGATAAGAGGATGTTTAGGCGAAAAGTGATAAATTTGGATAAATTAAGTGTCCAAATTTGGATGTCTATTTTTCCCTCTTTGAGATGGTGTTACAGTAGCATCATTTCAAAGAATATTAAAATATAGAACCTAGAAGAAGATGGTTAGATTGGAATAGATGCCCCAGTCATCCAAAGGAGTGACTAGGAAGGAAAAAGAAAATGATGAGAATTAGGGATGAAGGATGCCCCTCGAGAGGACATGCGGGTTGAAGAGAACACGGTGTGCTCGAAATAGATGATGTGATGCAAGGGGAGATGAGGAAGATGATGCAAGGTGTTGGGGAAGAGAGTAAGTGATATGGAAATGGATGAAGCACAAATGGATTTGAGGACAAAAGGTGATGTTGCCCCAGTCAAGGTATAAGCGAAAATGGGTTGATGATGGATGGAGTGTTGTTAATGAAGGATCCCAAGACAACACGAGGATAGGGAAGGATACATCCCGGAGTGGTATTGATGAGGGAAGGATACATCCCAAAACACCACTAAAGGATAGGGAAGAATACCTCCCGATGATGATGATGAAAGTGTTGTTGATGAGGGAAGGATACATCCCAAAACAACACCAAAGGGATAGTGAATGACACTAATGGATGATGATGATGGGTCAAGGCTAGTAACAAGACTGGGAATAAGACCAAGGATATGATTAGATGATTCGGGCTAAGTGGAATGGATGGAGATTGGATAGAGATAAGGATGGAGGATGAATGATGAATGGATGGGGGGATACATGCAAGACAATAGAATGGAGAATGAGATGCAATTCTAAATGCAATTTATCATCTTTGGAGCACTGGTTTTTGCTATAGCATAAGACACCAAGTGCCAAGGTATGTGGAACCAAGGCGTAATAGTGTCTAATGCATTAAATAAACACAACAGACAAGAAGGCTATCCCAACACCCCAAGGTCAGAAAGACCTTGGTCGGGCCAGGTATTGAGATAACCATAAGCATAAAAGGATGCCCCAGCATAACACAAGACCTCGGGGATCTTGGTGGGTACTACGTGGGACAACCAAGAAGACACAATCAAACAAAAGATCAATATATTCCCCTATGTGGACCAATCAAAACACGCCATAATATGATGGATCATGGCGGCCTTGACAAGTGATGATAGGGAGCTCAAATGATGAAAAAAAAAACAAAAGCATCAAAAGATCGCAATAAATTTAAAATGTCCTTTGCCATAGGATCAAGGGATGGATGGGATTGATGAGGTCTGTTAGGAAGGATACATCCTGTTGAGACCAAAGATGATGGATACTAAACTAAAAGATCGTTATGATGCGGGATGTTCAAAATCGATTGGATCTCATGATACAAGTGGATCTCGTTTGTGAAGAACTGGCTAGATAAGGGCATAGCCTGATGACACGACACAAGGGAGACAAGACATGGGACTGAAACACCCTAAAGACTTAGGGGCTTGGGGGCCGATCAAAGATTAGCCTTGCCTACGTGAAAGCGCAGAGCCCTCGTAGTTCAGTGAAAGGTGGACGACTGACCAAGATGGAGACTTTGATGGATGGTAAAGATAGGATGGACAAAAGGAGAAAGACCGATGATAGATAATAGAAGAGCAAAGTGTACAATGAAGATCGATGATGGAGCCCCGGGGGTGGATCAAATGATCGACCTTGCCTACGTGAAAGCGCAGGGGCAACGTAGTTCAACAAAAGGCCACAAACAAGTGATGGATGAAAGATGATGAGATAACCCTAGATAAGGGGTTAAAATGATGGAACTGACACGACAGAACAAGATAGACCTGTTGGATTGGATTGGATTGGAGGATAGTGACTATATAAAGCTCAAGGATGGGATAGTTATCCAAATCATCAAAGATGAAGTGGGCAAAGGACAGGCCATATAGATGAATGATGAAGTGATGAACGATGAGATAGAACAGATGTGCAAAAGAAGCAAAAGTGATGACGATAAGATGGATGACATTGGATTGCATGGGGAAAAGCCTATAGCTAGATACCAATGACAAGGGATTATGAGATGGGATGAGGGGAGAGGATGGGGGGAGGAAAAAGATTGTGTGGGTAGGATTGGATAGAGGGATAATGATTTGGATGAGGAAAAGGTGACCAGATGACTGATTCTTGGATCTAGAAGGTGAAGGGTGGGAACGATTGATCAAGATTATGGAATGAGAGTTTGAAATGATAGAAGGAGGTTTGATGAATGTTTGAGATGATAGGAGGTTCGATGAAGTGTTGAGATAATAGATGAAGGTTCGAAGTAGATGAATGGTTACATGGAAGGAGTGAATGGATTGATTAGAATGAATGAATGAAGAGGACAAAATGGAAGAAGATGGGGGGAGGAGTCTTAAGACTTTGTTCGATATCTAAAGATCTTGACTGCAGATGGATGAAAGCTTAGATTAGGGGTTTGGTTAAGCTCAAATTGGGATAAGATTAAAGCTCAGATGAGGATTGGATCGCAGACTAGAATGATTGAAGGATATGGTTGAATTGATTCGACACCGAGTTCCGGGACTTTAAGGGATGGAAGGTGTTGACAAGCAGATTTTTCCAAATTTGGCAATTTTCAAAAATTGTCAAATTTTTCCATTTTAGGAAACTTCATGGTCGTATGTTTGAGAGTCCCAATTTTTTTTGAAAAATACCCATTGGTGAGACAGGATGAATTGCCAACTAACATCCCAGATTTGAGATATGCATTTTGAGTTATGAGCGAAAACAATTTTCTCAAAATGCTGGAAAAAAACACTAAATTGGGATTTTGAGGGTCAAGATGAAACTTTGAGGCCCCGAAAATGGGTCAAAACGGGTTCCAACGGCTTTCAAAGAAACCTATTGGAAATCTACTTGTTATCGCGTAACGCAACTCCCCGTCAAATTTTAGCTCAAACGGACACCCGAGTAAAAAGTTATGGCCTCCGGAAGCTTGGGTGTAAAAATCAAAAATCAAATTTGAAAATTTCAAGACATGGGTTTTGTTCGTTAGGAAAAATAAAGAACTGGGTCGGAATTGGTTTTTGAAAAAAAATAATAAAAACGTACTTGGGGGGAAAGGTTGGTCGGTATACGTGAGTCACCGAATGGGAGTTGCCCATTTCCTCAGCCGTGGGCGCTTTTCCCGGGCTTCTGGGCGGTTCTCGTTTCTCTGGCCGGGCGCTCCGCTCACTCGCTGGCGCGCTCACTAGCATGCCTCGCCTGGGCCAGCGGGCGCTCACTTCTCATGGGTTCCGGGCCCCACGAAGTGCTCCGCCAGCCTCATGGGCGGTTCCACCCTTCCATGTTCCACTGAGGTTCCGGCCATCCATGTTCCCCTCTATTGGGGGCGGTACCTCCGCCCCATCCACGGGGAAGGCTGTTCCTGCTCAATCCATGCGTGAAACTCACTGCTGGGGCAATTCCCGCCAGCGAGCTGGGGGCGGTTCCGCCTCTCTACAGAGGTGGGCGAAACTCCGGGCCACTACATGGGCGTTCCTCACTGGGCGGTTCGCTCAATCCACGGGAAGTGTTCCGCCTCTCATGGGCGCTCACCAGCCATGGCGGTTCCGCCCCTCTGCAGGGGGCAGTTCCGCCCCTCTGCGGGGGGGCGGTTCTGCCCAGCGACGGGGCGGTGCCGCCCAGCAGTGGGGGGAGCCAGAGGGAAAAATAGAGGAAATAAGGAGGACGAGAAATGACGAATGATGGAGGGATGGGGCGATTTAGAAGAAGGATGAAGGGATGAGATAGTTATTATTAAAATGGCTTGGAATGATGATATGATAGATAGATGAGTGATAAAAAGTGATAGGAGATTGGAAAGATGTGCAAGAGGAGTAAGGGTGATGATAATGAAATAAATGGCATTGAGTTGCATGGGGGGAGGCCTATAGCCATATACCAATGATAAGGGATTGTGAGATGGGATGAGAATGAAGATGGAAGATTGGATAAAGATGTAGGATAGGGATGGGGGATGGGAGGAATTGTTTGGATGGAGAGGAATATAAGGATTGAGAGATGAAATGGATGCTAGTATAGATGGATATGAATATAAGGATGGGGAGATAGAAGGGATGTTGTGATAGATGGATAGGGAGATGGAGGGGATGTTGTGATAGATGATGTCTCCAAGGACTACGTCACAAAGGAAGCAGATGCCCCCACTCTAGATATGTCATATATGAGGAGGCATAAGGGATGGAAGACAAGTGGATGGGAAGATAAAAGAGATAACTATATGAGGATAGGATGGGTGACTAAGGAATATGATAGAGCATGGATGAAGGGAATGTATACCAATAGATGTCCAAAGCATGCATAGATAGGTGCCCTTATTCTGATCAAGATCACAAGAAGGATGGAGGAAATGGGAGATAAATGGGATATGATGGTAGGATGCAGAAGATAGGTGGGATGGGGGGATTTATGAAGAGGACGGATAACAGGAAGATGGGTGCATAGCTGGAAGCCTAGCGGATGGAGGGAACGCATATCAGGAAGTTGCCCCCAAGTGCAGATGGGGATTTACACATGACGCATGTTTGCCAGGTTTTCATCATGGTACTTATCCAAGGCGCTTGTTTGCCAAGTTTTCACCATTGGATGGATTATTTTTCTTTACCTTTTTTTTTTCGACTTTTCTGGATTTTTTGACTTTGCGGAAGGAGATGGATAAGGATAGGGAGGCAAATAAGTGGATTTAGAAGATACACGACATGGATATGGATGGATGACTCAAGCATCAAGTTCTATACGAGGTAGTAAGGGCCCATGTTCGAACCGACTATTGGATGTTGGTACAACCTTATGAGAATAAATGGATTATGCAAGAGGACGAATTAGGGGGATTTGAGAGGGGAGATACATGGGATAATGGATGGGATGCTGCAAAGGGTATGGATGGAATGATGGAGTAGATATGTGATGGGGAGATGTGTTCAGGACCAACATTGGCACATGTGGTGGTGGATGTGAAAAGATAAGGGGATTAAGGGACGGAGAATGGGGGGATAATGGAGGAGATGGACTGGTGAACTTTGGAACATAAGGACCCAAAATAGACTTAGGAGATGAAAGGGGTGTATGACTATCTTTTGGATTAGCAACTTTGGATGTTCTTATAGATTTTTCATGTGATGGCATTGCCTCTTTTTTCTTTGGGATCCACATGGTTTTGATCTTTGCTTTGGTGGGCCTTTGTAGCCTATAGATTTGATTTGGATTTTGGATTTGGTTTTGCTTTGCTTTAACATGTCTTTTAGAAGGGACATGGGAAGCTTTAAATTCATGTGGATGCTTAGATTTATGCATTTTTTCTTTAACAGCCAAAGTGCTTTTAGTAGCAATGGGATGGGTGTGAATGGATGGATGATGTGGAGGACACATGAATGGAGGGATGGAGGTAGGATTTTTAGGATGATATGTGGATGGATGATGTACAGGTACGTGCCTTTGTTGATCCTGATTAGGGAACATGAGAGTGGGATAGTTATGATGGGCAACATGGATAGGTGATGGATGGATGAAAGGACAAATAGGACAAGATGGGGGAGGTGATTTTGGGATATAAGGGCCCAAAATAGATGTAGGCCCTGGGGGAAACAAGGGCGTGGTAGATGGAGGATTGGAGATGGGAGATGGAGGGATGTAAGGACCCAAAGTGGATGGAGCAGATGAAGAAGGAAGATGGACAGTTGTTTTGAGGTGATACGATAGAGGAGGAGGGATGGAAACACATGATTTGGTGGAGCGATGGGAAGAGCTAACATTTCTTTTGGAAAGGGCTCGTTGAGGACATCTAAAGGTTGTACCAACATTTTTGGAGTGTGAGTCGTGAGTAGTACATCCAAGACCTTGCAGATACCGATGTTCTTTAGCTTGGATGGGCTCTATAATACCTTGCTCATGAAGGCCTAAACCTTTTCCTTGATAGTTCATTCTCTTGAGTATTCGATCTAGGATAGGATTATTATTATTCTGGAAGAATGATGCGAGTTCATTATTAGGTGGAAGAGGAGGGTTGGTGCATATGCTTTGTTTTTCTTCTGCGAGGAGACCACCATGGAGGAATGTGAGAGGACCAAGGGGATATGCAAGTGGTGTGGGGATAGCATTTTTAGGCGATGATGGGGGATCATGAGAAGGAGATGATGGGATAGCAACATTAGGAAAGGGAGTAGGGGCCATGATAGGATCTGGATTTGTGGTAGTATGATCATGCGATGGAGATGGAGATGGAGTAGTGGAAGCTTGAATTACAAGGGGATCATGGGATGGAATGGATGGGGGATTGTGATCTTGAGGTGGACTAGATAGGATGGTAGGATCTTGATCTGGAGGAGGGGATACGCTGGCATGCTTTGGATTAGACTCTTGGTGTGACTCATCGTGTGCTGGAGGCATGGTAACAGAATCTTGTTGGGACTCTTCAAGTGGGGAAGATGGAGGGACGGAAGATCCATGAGGTTCATTGGAATGGGCTTTGGTGCTACTAGGAGTGGGAGGAGTGGATTGGGTTTGGGTGGATCTAGGAGTAGAGGGAGTAGATTGGAATTGGGTGTCTTCGATGGATTCGGTGGTTCTCATAATAGGAGATGGGGGTGCAATGAATTTAGTGGGTTCAATGGTTTCAATGGTTTGATCAGTGCTAGGGGTGGTAACGTCAATAATAGGTGTGGTATGGAGAAGGGTCTCATCACTAGTGACCGTGGATGATGGATCTAGATGGCATGGTTTCATGACTTCAAGATGTGGAGTTGGGGATGGCTTCTTTGTAATGAGTCCTTGGAGAACTTCTGAAATGAGAGACTTGCATATGGTTGGCTTGGCTAGGGTGGTAGAAATGGATGAGGGATTATGGATTGGTGGACTAGGGTTAGATGGAGGAGTGGGATCGAATGTAGGGCTATGAGTAAAAGGGGGATTTGGATTGGATGGAGGACTAGGAGTAGATGGAAGACTAGGATTGGATGGAGGTCTATGAGTAGATGGATGAATGGGATTGGGTGGAGGGTTAAGATAAGGATATTGGAGTGGTGAATTAAGATAGGGGGACATGGATTGTGGATTAGGACAAGAGGATATAGGTGGTGTAGTGGGACAAGAGGATGTGGGGGATGGATTATAATAAGGGTATTGGGATGGTGGATTAGGATGAGGAGACATGGATGTAGGATTAAGGTAAAAGGGTGTGGATGTAGGATTAGTATGGAAAGATTGGAAAAGAGGATTATCATAGGGGGACATGGATGGGGAATTGTAATAGGAATGTTGTGATGGAAGATGAGGATAAGAGGGTGTAGATGTTGTGTAAGGGGATGATGTAGATGAAGGACATGACAAATATGAAGAAGATATTGGATATCCATTGTCAAAGGTGGCATAAGGAGCATGATTAGGCATGGATGAAGGCATAACAGGATAACTGGAAGGGGTGATTGGATTGTGGAAAGTGGGTGGAGAGATCTTACTAGTGACAATAGCATCAAGGGAATCTACGTCATATTCTTCTTGATCAACAAGACT